>JAMKPZ010008734.1:0-10756 GCA_024699675.1 Amphibolis antarctica | reverse complement strand
AGCACAAGGGGAAGGAGGCAAAGGCTGCAGCAAGAAGAAAGACTGCAGCATGTCTCAAACCTCAAACTTGGAGTGTTTCTTGAGCTTGACGACTCCAAGAGCTCCATCTCAAATCTTATCGAAGGTGATTAATTGATTGCCCTTGGCCTTTTTTCCCCAATCGTGATTTTCCATAGCTGGTATTTTTTATGCTGTTCTTTCCCTTTGCCATTTCTTTTCTAGATCAAATCCCAGTACAATTCACCTTATTTCCTTGATTTGAATCTTTCCAACCATACTTCATCTCTATTTTTTCAAATCTATTGATGTGCCACTCTTTTCTTCAATTTTTTATGAGAGAACCACCAACTTGTCATTTTTACTAATATAAATATATGGATGGATTCATCGTTTGAATTTCATCACAGCCATTTTTTCTCCCCTAATCATACAAAGCATAGCAGTGTGTTCGACACAACTGTTTTGTTTCTGGTGATGTGATTTCTGAACATCTGTTGAACCTGTTCTTGAAGAACATTGTTTTTGAAGCTCTTTCATTTGTTTTGGCAACAGAGGCGCTTATGGGATTTGAACAAGGACTGGCAACCACTAGGCAAGGATAGGATAGAGTACTTCAACCTTGGGGATCTCTGGGACTGCTATGATGAATGGAGTGCATATGGTGTTGGAGCTCCAATTGTCAACTGTGGAGAGACCGTTGTCCAGTATTACACACCCTTTCTCTCTGCTATTCAGATTTACACAGACAAAGCTGTCTCCTCAAGGTTATTCTTCTTCCTCAAATTATCTGCGTTCTTTTCTTCCACAAGTTGCTTCTCATGGATAGTCTCCACGAGTCAAGGTTTGTGCATTTTCATGTATATATTATATGTGTGTATATTCAGGGATGCTAGAGAAGATACTGATGGGGAGTTTGAGTCAAAATCATGGACAAGTGAGAGTGAGGACGAGAAGCTTTCAAGATCAAGCAGCAATTCAGATAGGACATGGGATGCGGAGGACTTGGTCAGTGGTCTTAATGCTTGTTGTCCAGTTAGAAACCAGTTTGGTGAACTCTACTTTGAGTACTTTGAGGTTGAACCCCCATTTACCAGGGTACCTCTCAAGCACAAGGTGAGTATATATATAGAGAGAGCAAGCTAGCTGGTAATGTTCAAGCTTGAATGAAGCTTTCTAACCCTGTCAATTCCCCTTACTTTGCTGCTTTAGATTGATGGTCTGGCATGCAAATTTCCTCACTTGAAGTCATTGAACAGCTTAGATCTCTCTCCTGCCAGTTGGATGGCTGTTGCTTGGTATGTTATGATGACTTTCTTTTTTTTCTTTCTTGCTCTACACTCCTCCCAACAAATGCCACACAATAATGGTACTGCTACATGGTTAGATGCATGTTGACTGGTTGTTACAAAGGGTGACTTTGTTTAAAAGATAAAATTAAGTTATAAAGGGTGACTTTCTTTGAAAAAATTATATGATTTATAATATAAGTTGTTTGTATTGATTTTTTAGTGTAAAATATTAAAGGTGTTTGCTAAATATTACTTTATATAGTTGAAGTATATAGTAAAAATAAAGATGTATAATTCGTAAACGAACAGTGCTAAAATTTGAAACTCTCTCTCCTTTCTCCAATTTTAAAACAAAACGTAAATAAGGTTAAATTGTAAGCTTTACTGGTTAAACTTAGCATCCATGTTGATTGATTCCATCTCCTAATTTATTTGCTGCTCTTTCTCAATCAGGTACCCTATTTATCATATTCCTTTCAGCAGAAATTCAAAAGAACTGTATGCCTCCTTCCTGACCTACCACACCCTCTCGTCATCCTTTCAAGGTATACACTTTTTGACACCAAAAAAAGAAAGATTTTCCGGTTTTTGTTTTGTATATGGTGTTGTGATGTTTGCTCTATGTCTCTGCCATACCACAAAGTGTTTCGAGTGATTTAGGATTGGTGCTATCATATTGCATCGAACATTCAAGCTGATAGTGAGGGCGTACCTAATCTTCTTAAGGCATAACTGTATGTATTTTCCAACACACCTGGGGTGAAATTGATGGTCCCATACCCAACATAAGATTCCTCAATAAATGTTCTTTCCATCTTATGTTCTAAAGTCAAGTCCTCTTCTAGCTGTCATGCAATTTATCAGTTTTCTCCTTCCCTTCTTCCTAAAGACACAGTAACACCACTACCCAGTGAACGGAATCATTTCTTTATGAGATTGTGATATAAAGCAAGCATGCCACTGATTCAGTGGCACTGAATCCTTTGCTTTCGCGGTTTAGGTTTCATTTTTAGTTTCAGTTTCACACCAACTCTTGTATATCATTATTACTATGTAAATTTTCATATACAAATTTTTATTTCATAACTTGCTACAGAATTCAATTTCATAACTTGATAACGAAATTTAACTTCCAATTTTTTTCAAAGTTAAAACACCAAATGCTGTCAATCCTCACTCCTTGTTGACCATCAAATCCTTACTTTACCATAGATTGAGTTCTCATTGCGAGGGAGGACTCTAGTCTTGGCGTTGTTCCCACCTGTTTCATATTTAATGTGTTTGGTGGCTTCATTGATTGTGGGGCTGTTAAAGAAGTTGGAACTTGAAGTCTTGAACCATCCAGTTCAGTATGAACTTGATTCAAATACCTCAATTCAAAGCTTGTTAAAGAAAAAAAAAAAAAGTTCTGTTAAATTAAGTAATCTTAATTACCAATGATTTAGATTAATTAACTGAAAAGATGTTTGAAGGATACTGTATTTGTATTGATCCGAATATATGTATGCATTTATTTTATGGAAAAAGAGTGCAGATTAGAATTTTGAATGGCACAAGTTTTTTTTTTAAAAAAAAAACAGACAAACCTTTGAACATAATGAGAGTTTTGAAATCTGAAATGAGCCATTATCAAAAAAATCGAGCTTTGGCTCATTGGCTTAGTTTGGCTTGCTTATCAAACAAATCCAAGCAAACTTAAACACTGCTTGAATCAAACCCAAATTGGTATTTTCCATTTAAAGATTTGGGTCTTTTACGCTCCAAATTGCAAGCAAGGGGGGTTGATTCATTGTGCCAAGAGCCTGGTGTTTTTTTGTCTATGAATAAGTAACCTTGCCTTTGATTGGAACATGATTTTCAGTAGATTATGTTGTCTATGTCGGACATATTTTCCAATTCCAAACATAATCTTATTGCTATTCAGAAAAAGTGGTGGGTGTGTCCTTTACAGCAGCTCTATCTCTATTCATTTCGGTAAATAATCCTTGACGACTTGTGCAAACCTTTGTTTAGAACTTGACTGATGCCACTCCTGCAGATGACATATCTTCAGCCCACATGAATGGAGATGGCGATCTCGGTGGCACCGGAGCAGGAAAGAAGGAAGTCGACGGTGGTGGTGAGCTGCACAACAGCATAACTCTCCGGCCATTTGGGATGGCCTCTTACAGAATGCAGCGAAGAGTGTGGCTTAACCCTGAAACCTCAGATGGTGAAAGGTTGTCCTTCCTCCTGAGAGCAGCTGATTCCTGGTTGAAGCAACTTCGAGTTCGCCACCATGACTTCAACTTCTTCATGTCCCATGCCGACCTCGACAGCAGCTTCTTCATGTGAACAGAGCAAAGCCAAACGCTCTATTCTAACCCCTGTGTCAACCACCACTCATAATCCTCAGTGATCGCCACAGTCGCCTCTACCAACCAGAAAAATTTGCCACAAACTGTCATGCCATGAGTCTGCGGATCAGTGGATGTGTTTTGCTGGTTCTACCTTTTTTCCATTTCCCCAAAGGAGTTGAGTGTATGATGGATGGGCAAAAAGTTTTAAGTTGTGTATTGGTTGTTTTAGAACTTCCAGTTGCTAACTTTGTTTGGTTTGGAGTTAAATTGTGGATAAACTTCATCTCTGTACTTGAGAAAAGGAAGTACAAATCCAATTACTGGAATCTGTGGTGTGTTTTTCTACTTGCTGTGTTGGAATCTGCATTTTCATCTTGCAGTAATATGTGGGTATTTATAGAGAAATTCTAAGCTTTCAACGGTTAGTGCTAGCGTTTATCTGAAACGTTGGTCTATTTCTTTAATGCCTAATTGCAATGAATCAAATGATAGGAAAATCATTGTTTCATTGGCAAGGTCTGAAAAGGTTTGTCTTGATTCTCAACCAAAACGGGTTAACATTTTGTACAAACATTGGTGCGTTCCTTCAATGGTCACAAAACCTAGGGTAATCAAGATTAAGGTCAAGATGAATCATTATTCAATTCATTTAGGTTGAAATCCTATCAACCTATGGTCTGTTTTTCAATACACATGTTCCTGTCAAAAACTCGGTTTAAGTCTTCAGAGAATCTCACCAAGAACTTTATCTTTGTTTGACTTTGTTTGAGAATAGAATTTAAAGGCATTTTTATTGTACATGATATATATTTTAATAATAGTATAATTTAAATCGATATTTTTATTGTAATTATTAGAAAGAAAAAGAAGAAAAAAAAAATTTACATTACAAATCGTATCAACTTTAAAAAAACTCTAAACTTACTTAACTTATGTATTTTGTCAAACAAAATTTTTGGTAGATGGCTATGGCCTTTATGCTCATCCATTTTTAAGGAAGGTAACGAGTGAAACAATCGATCCTTCGACTTCTTTTCATCGTCATCATGTATTTGTTCTTAAGGATATATTTAGTAACGAGATATTTTAATTTTAAATATTATAAAAAATTAAAAATTAAATTTTATTATTAAGTAGAACAAAATTTTATAATAAATTATAAAATAAAAATTTATATATAAGTGTGTTTATTGTAGATATAGAATTAGGTTAGGTGAGATTTATATTTTTTAAGAAATGATATGATTTAAGATGTAATTATTTTTATATAATTTTTAATATAAAATATTAAAATTATTTAATAAATATTATTGTAAATCACTACGATGTATAATAAAAAATTAATGTATATAATGAAAAATTATTCACAAGGTCGTAGAAATTTATACGATAATAATATAAAAAAGTTTATATGTAATTGAAGTTACAATTAAAAAATTATTATCAAATAAAATTTAAAATTAATTCTTTTAATATAAATTATTTTTTAGTAAGATTGATTGTAAGACTGTAATTTATTAGTTTAGCCTGTATTTTATTAGTCCTATCTACCATAAATTATGTGAGATTGATTGTGCCCTGCATTAATGAAATCTTCAGATTCTGACCTCTGTAAACAAATGGCTATTTATTTCCATATAACACATGAAAATAACTCCAAGTTTCCATAAAAATTGTTTCTTCTTCAACTTTTATAGCAAGGATTTTTTTAAAAAAAATAAATAAATGCAGCACCTTGGAACTTCTGAATTTTCATTAGTTTTGAGGGAAAGAAGAAAAAAACCATGAACATAATCAACTGCAATAAAAATCAAACTTTGGTTGGCCACAGATCATGATGTTTAGGTAGCTGTCATGCTGCCAGCTTTCCTAGAACTCAGTGTGCTCTGCTGCTTGTTTTCTGGAGCAAGATCATGCCAAACTGGGAAGCCCATCAACAGCAACGTCCCTCAGACAGGACAAGTCAAAGAAGCTGCTCCAGAAACCGGAAAGTCCCAAGATAGAATGCCTACTCCATTGTACCTTTCATGTAAAGGATTGGAACCGGTGCTCTGAACTATTTTCATTGGTTTAGGTGTTTGCCTAACAACTTTTTACTGGTCCAATGCATCAACGTGCTTCCTGTAAGATAAAGTACTTTAGGAATGAGTTGACAGGTCACTGATCCATGAAGAAGGGCTGAATCATAATAATGACCAAACCTTTCATGGTCAGGTTGGGCACATATTTGCAGCACTGCAGTCTGCAACAACAAGACATGGGGTGTATCTTATTGTCTAATAATTTATTTTTGTATTGTTAAGTAATTGTACATGAAAAATCCCACCTGGTAGTCAAAAACAGCAAGAATATTCAATCAAGGATTGATCAGTAATTGTACTACAGTCAGTCAGTGGCTAACCAGATAATTAATTAGGAATTGATTAGTAGTAAACAAGGGATTGCCTTCTAGAACCATAATTAATGCCTAATGTCATTAGTCAGGTTATGTGTGGATCCCACCTTATCTGAAAACATTGGACGGTATGAAATCTGCTCTACCATGTCATGACAGTGTGATTCCAACTGTCATATGATATAATCTATTGTAACTTTTTAGAAACACACACAACAGGTCCCACTTTTTACTGCTCCACCTTTTCTCACTCATGGATTCCCAAAGCCCTGCTATGTATGTGCTTTAAGTATTCATGATCTTTGGAAGAGAGAGAAACCCGAATTAATTCTTTATGTGTGTATTGGAGTGGGCTTGTCCTCTGAAAAGAGTTCTGTAATAATACACATACAATATTTTTTTAAAAAAAAAGGCATTTGACAGATAAAAAATTCTCTTTCTTCGCCTTTTCACTTTCTGACCATTAAAATCTAACATTGGAATAATCACTTGTACTTTTTCTCTCTTATTTTTAAGATTTTATTAGACTAGTCTATAAATTAGATAAATTAAAAGTTTATATTTTTTAATTGATATGATTTTTCAGTTAAGAATATTTTTTAAAATTTTTTTTAACCGTTACAGTAAAAATATTTACTTTTATTATATTATTTATTAAAAAATATATTTTATATAATAAAAATATTTGTAAAATTTATTTCCAAATAAAACCTAAAACATGATTTTATCCAATGAAAACACATTATCACTCAAAATCTAAACCAAACAACATATTTGGGTTAAATAATAGAATTTGATTACAATATGACTAAATTATGACCAATCCAACATGAACTCAAACTTATCAAAACTGGTTTTCCTTTTCAAAATTAATTTTTTCACTTCTTTTTTTAAAAAATTTAAATTTTTTTATTTTTAAACTTTTCAACGTACACAATTTTTTTTTAAGTAAAATTATGGATGCGTGCCGAAAAGAACAGGGCCTGTGAGCTGAAGGCCCATTCCACGATATTGCGGCCGGAAGCCCAAAAACGTGGCCTGGGACATGTGAGGACCCGGGTAATAGCAAAATTTGTCGTTTTTTTTTGTTTTTTCTTTAGATTATTTTTTTCCATTTTAATTTTAATTTTAACTTTATATAAATTTTTATATATTATTATAATTATATAATCGTATAAATTTTTATATAAATTTTTACTTTATAATTTACTATACAATTTTAATATCATTTATAAAATTATCTTCAACTTTAATTTTTTATAATTATTAAAATTAAAATTAGAATTGAAGTTAATAAAAAATTAAGAAATAAAAAAAGAAATTTTTAAGAAACGTATACTTTTGAAAAATTATTTTTAAAAATTATAAATATTTTAAATTTTAATATTTTTAACATAATTTCATATTTTTTAAAGTTTAACAAAAATTTAAAAATATTAAACAGTATACATAAAATATAATTTTCTCTTTCTAATTATAAGATAATTTTTTTACTAATTATAAGAATATTCTCTTTCTAGATAAAATATGACAAATTTTTTTTTTCTTTTCTAACACAAATCCTAGTGATATTTCTCGATAATTGTGTAGATGTTTATTGTCATGTAATCATAATTTTTATTGTATATTATTATAATATTATTTATCAAATAATTTTTATATTTTTTATTATTTATAAAATTAAATTAATATTATTATATTTTTATAATAAATTATATATATTTTTAAAAATCCTAAAATTCAATTCAAAACTTCTGGACAAAGGATGCCGACGGTTTCACACGGTCTATCATTAAAAAAAAGGGTGGGTAATGCTTCAGTGGCCGGCGGCGGCAGTCAACGGTGGACGATGAGCGTGCGGGGATGACGTATAGCCGACGACTCCGCCAGGGCCGGCCGGAGGTGTCCTCGTCCTACATCTCTGCTTCTTCTTCTTGCAAGAGATCTCAGAATTCCCCGTTTCTGGTTGAGATCTCTCTCTGTTCTCCACTTGGGTGGGTGGGATTCGCAGATCCGCACCTGTCTCCTGGTGGTGGTTGTGTTGCAGAGATATGTCGAGCATGGACATGGATGGAATGCTCAAGGAGCTGCAGCTTGGGGGGCGGGCGCCGAAGACCAAGATCGTGTGCACGCTGGGACCAGCTTCCAGATCGGTGCCCATGTTGGAGAAGCTGCTCAGGGCGGGGATGAGCGTCGCCAGGTTCAATTTCTCCCACGGCACGCACCAGTACCATCAGGAGACGCTGGAGAACCTCAAGATCGCCATGCACAACACCCAGATCATGTGCGCCGTCATGCTGGACACCAAGGTAGGTCGGCGCCGCGGATCACCGCACCAGATGATGCTGTAGATGGATGGAGTGATTCGCACCGGGTTTTGATGGAGTTGATTGGCACAGGGGCCGGAGATTCGCACCGGGTTTCTGAAGGATGGAAAGCCGATCCAGCTGAAGGAAGGGCAGGAGATCAGGGTGAGCACGGACTACGGCCTCAGGGGCGACGACAAGACGATCTCCATGAGCTACAAGAAGCTTCCCGTCGACGTGGCGCCGGGGAACACGATTCTGTGCTCCGACGGTACCATCACCCTCACGGTGCTGGAGTGTGACCCGGGCGGCGGGACGGTGAGGTGCCGGTGCGAGAACTCGGCGACGCTGGGGGAGAGGAAGAACGTCAACCTGCCGGGGGTTGTGGTGGATCTGCCCACGTTGACGGAGAAGGACAAGGAGGACATACTCGGGTGGGGCGTCCCCAATGGCATCGACGTCATTGCCCTTTCCTTCGTCAGGAAGGGCTCCGATCTCCTCAACGTCCGGCGAGTGCTCGGCCCCCGCGCCAATTCCATCAAGCTCATGTCCAAGGCATGTACGCTGTGTTACCAAACACACTCCTTCCCTCCTCCTCCTCCTCCTCCTTCTTCTTCTTCCATGGATTCTGTAGCTGATGGGTGCTGTCCTCTGTTTTCCCCCATTTGTGGGTGGGTTTTGCTCTGAAGATCGAGAACCAAGAGGGGGTGATGAACTTCGACGAGATTCTGAGGGAGACGGACGCGTTCATGGTGGCGCGAGGTGACCTGGGCATGGAGATCCCGATCGAGAAGATCTTCCTGGCCCAGAAGATGATGATCCACAAGTGCAACGTGGCCGGGAAGCCGGTGGTGACGGCGACCCAGATGCTGGAGTCGATGATCAAGTCGCCCCGCCCGACTCGCGCCGAGGCAACGGACGTCGCCAACGCCGTCATCGACGGCACCGACTGCGTGATGCTCAGCGGGGAGAGCGCCGCCGGAGCATACCCAGAAATGGCCGTGAAGATCATGGCCAAGATATGCTTGGAGGCCGAGTCCTGCCTCGACTACAACGCCATATACAAGGAGATGATAAGGTCGGAGCCGCTGCCCATGAGCCCTCTGGAGAGCCTGGCGTACACTGCCGTGGGCACCGCCGTGAAGTCCAAGGCCACCCTCATCGTCACCCTCACCAAGGGCGGCACCACCGCCAGGCTCATCTCCAAGTACCGTCCTCCCGTCCCCATCGTCTCCGTCGTGGTCCCCGTTCTCACCACCGACGCCTTCGATTGGGCCATCAGCGGCGACTACCCCGCGCGCCACGCCCTCATCTATCGAGGTCTGATACCCTTCCTCGCCGAGGGCTCCGCCAAGGCCAGCGACATGGAATCCACCGACGTCATACTCGACTCCGCCGTCAAGGAGGCCACCAGGAGGGGCCTGTGCAAGGCCGGCGACCCCATCGTCGCGCTGCACCGCATCGGCCCCTCATCCGTCGTCAAGATCTGCACCGTCAAGTAGCGCTCCCGTCTCTGCTTTGCCCGCGCTTGCTCGGTTTTTGTATGCCGTTATTATTATTATTATTAGTGAATTATTATCGTGAATTTGGGATGAGAAGATCTGTTGTTATACATTTACATATAGTTATGTTGTGTTAAACAGAGGTTGTTTTGCGGTTTTAACTTTTATCTTATAATTAAAATTAAAGTTACGTTTGTTTACATTGTAACAGTTTTATTCGTAGATGTTGTATATCATTCAAGTTGTGAATAAATAAACAATACTTAAATGTTTGTCTTGTATTAAAAATAAACGTGGTAAATTGGAATTTGAGTTTTTTATTAATTAATTAATTTTAGTAACATGAATCTTATTATAATATTAGAGTACGTTATAATTATAAATTTTTGTAAGATAACTTTATAGAAAGTTTCAAGTAGAGAGATATATTATATAATATAGTCTTGCATTGAAAACATACGGTGATTCATATAATATATGTGAGTTTTTTCTCATCAGTTGGTAAATCTCATTAAAGGTTAAGTATTTATTAAGTGTTTTTATATGTTAAGTATTTATATGTTTTAGTAATCTCATGAACTCACCAACCTTTTAAAGGTTAAGTATTTGTTTAATCGAAGGTTAAGTATTTGTTTTTCTGAGAAATACAAGAAAGTATAATAAAATATGAAATATAATGTTTTATAATGAAGTTTTTGTGATGAAAATGTTGGAAACGGACATTTAAATAAAGATCAATGGTGAGTGGTAATATTGTTGAAATATATTAATTTATTAGTAGTTATTATTGTTTATAACAACGATATAATGAAAAGTATTATATAAATTACATGATAATATTTTTTATTATGAATATTTGTAATAATATTTAATAAATATGTAGTATTCATTTATTATGTTATTTAATATAGATATTCATTCAATC
>JAMKPZ010008724.1:0-11235 GCA_024699675.1 Amphibolis antarctica | reverse complement strand
TATACAAACCTTTTTTTCAAATATTGCGTAAGTTACAATTTATTCTTATAAAAAATTTTATTAAAATTTTATTAATATAATAAAATTATCTTAAAATGACAATTTTTTTAAAAAATTACAGCTTATTCTTAATTATTAGTTTAGCATGTAACGATAAAGAGAATAAATAAAAAGCAACATTTATCTATCTCCCTGCCTGCTCCTATTTCGCAGGTCGACGGAGCAAGCACAATGCTCCGTCTCGGTCCACTGCCATCACTGCCACTTCTTCGCCAAACCCCAGTTCACCTCCCCAACCCTACGCTTGTCTCCTCGTCCTCCACGGAGACTCGCTTCTCTAGCCGCCAGGGTTCTCCCTGTCCTCCACCACGCCCTCCCCGCTCACTCCAAGCACCTCGCCGTCGAATCCTCTATCCCGGTCCCGACCTGCGAAGGCTAACGTCCCGCGTCGTCGAGCTTACTCGCCGAAAGCAGCTCCGCCAGGTCTGCTCCCGAATTCTAGTGTTACTTCTGTTTCCGATTCGGGATTGCCGATGTTGATGATGATGCTGTGGCTGTGAAGATTTTCGAGGAAGTGGAGGAGGTAAGGAGGAGGTATGGAAGGATGAATGTGATCGTCATGAACGCCGTGTTGGAAGCATGTGTGCATTGTGGCGACGTGGACGCTGCCATCCGGGTCTTCCGGGAGATGGCTGACACGGAGGGCTCTGGCGTCGATAGCATCAGCTACGGTATTCTGCTGAAGGTTTGCTTCTAACATCGCTCTTTGGTGGCCCTGCTTTGTGTTTAATCGCAACCGTTTGCACCTGATAATTTCTTATTTATCAGTTCCTCTGTTAGGATTGCTGTAGTAATCGTATGTTATGAACCAGTTTATATATATATATATATATATATATATATATATATATAATTTTCCTTATAATTGCTTGCGGTGGTTATGGTACCATGTGGAAATGCGGTTCTCTCATTTATGCAGACAGCACTGTTGTATATTGCTAAAGTACCATCTGCACAACTGATAGAAAGGGTGAATTAAGTTGGGCCATAAAAAGGTGAAGATAACTAGCTAAGCTAATCCTCCTCCATTTATTTCACTTAATACTTGGAAAAGTGTTATACATTTCTCTCAACAAGCAGATTTTGTTTGTTAATCCCTTTTTACATGATTTTCTTCTTGGGACATGCTAACTTTATATACATGTCTTGTGTCTTTTTGTTGACTATTATGGATCGTAAATTGGTAATTCAAATGGAAAATCAAATTCATTTTTAGTGCTTCCCATTTTCTCTGTAGGGCTTGGGTGAGGCTCGGAAAATTGATGAAGCATTTCAATTACTTGAATCTATAGAGCAAGGGAATGTTGTAGGGTCTCCAAAGTTGTCATCGCGACTTCTCTATGGCCTGCTAAATGCCCTTCTTGAAGCAGGTTAGCACCAAATTGATTGATCATTGCAATTTCAAAAATGTCTTCTTTGAAAAATGCGTTAGATATCACTAATGCTCCATTTGTTTAAATGTTTTTCATTATGCATCACAGTTTTTTACTATGCCTCATAATTGTGTATAGTAATATTTACTAAACACTTTTAATATTGTACACCAAAAAAATCATATTAAAAGTTTACATCGTAAATCATATAATTTTTTGAAATGTGTGAACATTACCCTACCTAATTCTACTTCTTAAACAAACACTACTTATAGACAGTTTCTGGATTTTATCCCATAATTCATAAAATTTAGTTTATGGGCTGGTCTTGTATGATGCACTCATGTTGTGTTTATCCCCTATTTATGGTTATTAAAATCAAATCAATCAAGAAGAAATCCTGAATTGCATATTGCTTTTTTTGAAATCTCTTGTAAACTATGGTTGACTCTTTAGTAGAAAGGGATAATTGGATTGAATAATTGTTGACAAGGCACAACTAGATTCATAACTATAGCAGTTACAAGATGAACAAACTTCACAGGATTCAGCAGACTAATCCAATAACTTAAATAAATTAAATCAATGTTCATCCCTAACTTATATAAAGCTGGTTTTGCACAGTAGAATTTTTTTTTTTTTTGACTCAAATACCTTTCTGAATGGGTCACAGTTGTTTGGTTCAAATAGTTAGTGGAAAAACTGCAGATTTTCTTCCCATGCATAAAGATATATCTACTTTTTTTCCAAGAGTTCTTCTCCCATTGATGTCGGATTCATACCTCCTTGAGAATCAACCATGGGTATCCTCAGTTTGCTTTGTGCCACTCAAGTTTGTTGTAGCAAAACTTTAAATCAAATGGTGCAAACTTACTTCCAAATGTAGGGACTTTGTTTTAGATTCAAACCCTCAACCTCCAGGTCATTATAAGTTTATAACCTTACCATCGAAGCAAGGAAACTAGTTTTTTTCTTTATGGAATATAATATAAAATATATAGCATCAATGCATCATATTTTTCTAAGATCCAACATATTATAGGATATACAATGACAATTGCCCATCCGTAATCCCACTATGTTGGGCTGGATATTTTTTATAAAATTCTAGTAAGACAATCTTCCACTTGTCACCTAAAGCTGCAACTAAATCCAACTAGTTGCTCCATGTAAACTTCTTCAGAATGTCTCCACAGGGAAATGTCTTGTTAAATTATTTGCCAATTTTCATTAACACTGTGGGGAAATAGTGCATGAATAGTGTTGAGCAAGGCAATCGTGAAGAAAGACTCTAGATTATAGGTTTAATAAAATATTTTGCAACAAATCTTGACGTAAAGTTGTCAATGGTACCATGTTGTCGGCATTTGTTAGAGAAGCCCAACAAGAATAAATATATCAATTGGCTAAGGGGTGGACATTGATGTGCACTTGCTTTTAGAAGGGAGAAATATCTCTTATGGTGTAGCATTTTTGTAGGCAAGATTCTGCTATGGTTAAAATGACAAAAAAAATTTTGGAGGAAGCCCCAAGATGAACAAGTGAACTAAGACATCTGTAGAGTATAGAATATGTGATGGCAGACTTTATAACTTTCCTCAAAGTGATTGGAAGTTCATGGTCATATAATAAAACTAACATAAATTGGAGGATCGGCAGAGGAGTAGGGCATGATTTCCATCTAGAACTGCATGGATGCTTATCCAGTTGGTTATACTAGGGATCATATATTTACTGGAAATCTTTATATATCCTATGCTAGAGATACATATTCTATTTTCATGGTACTCCGAGATCCAAGATTTTTCTGTACTCCTTTCTTGATATAGTGAAAAAGGATTACCTTGATTGTGGGTGTGGTCCTTGTTGGGAAACCACATAAAATGTATGTTTGGTGTATTATGTTTATTATCTTAATTGAATTATAATATTTCCTTAAGTATAATTGTCACCAAGTAATAGTGCCACACTGCCACATCATTCTAGTGTTTTGGGGTAGGACAATACCCCTATAGAGATGTTTCTTAACTGGCTTAGGTGATTAATTTGAAACAAAAAAATCTGGATTGGGTGATTACTTTGAGAAAAAGTTATTGAGCTTGGGTGATTGACAGCCATGGTATGGTCATGAAAACTTATGTCATTATCAGCAATAGAAGATGAACATCAATGCCCACAAGAAGAATTGTGCAACATCAAGGACTTGTCTGTTTTTACCCTGTTTTGCAGGGAAGTTTGAATGTGGAAGGTTTTATGATTGTTATTGAGCCAGAAAAAAAATGTAACATCATCAATTGAACAATGAAATTTACAATAATTGCATGATAAAAGGATTTCACCAAGATTACTAAGCTAGATGCCTAGGCCATGTGTGGTAGGGTCATGCCTTGGAGCTTGGCTTGCCTTACCTTAATTAAACAAATATTTTTTCAGATCTGTTTAATATTTTTAAGGTTTTTTAATATTTTTCCCTGTAAAAACTTAAGCATATTTATTTTTGATGAAATACTACTAAAATATACATATTAGTATTATACCTCTTCGTATTTTATGTTATCTTAGGATTATTTACATATTTGATTGCCATTTAGGAAATAATAGAGTTAAAAGTATACGTAATTATTATTAAATATGTATAAATATATATAATATATACTTAAGACATTTAAAAAATTAATATTTAAAGAGGCACCTAGGTATTGCATTGGTGTGCTGGCTTACTGCCCAAGTGTCTTATTAAAATTTTCACAGGATCCTTCTGAAAAAGGATTTCATGGGATCCAACTAATAACCAAGATCTCAAAACTAACATAACTGACAACTGTTTTTGCAATATGCATCTTTCTTGCAGGAGATATGCGCCGTGCAAATGGCCTTCTTGCTCGTTATAGACTAATTCTTCGTGAAGAGGGGAATTCAATTTTACTTTATAACTTGTTGATGAAGGTTTAGTGCTGGTTATGCATTTTGCACTGCAATGAAACTCTATAAGAAACTTTCTTGTCAACCTAATTTTTCTTCTCTTTCAGGGATATGCAAACACCAATTTTCCTTTAGGTGCATTAGCTGTGCGAGATGAAGTACTTCGGAATGGATTGAAGCCAGATAGGTTGACTTACAACACACTGATATTTGCATGTGTCAAGTCAGGACGAATGGATGCTGCCTTTAGACTATTTTCTGAAATGAAGGTCAAGCAAGCATTTGGAAGGCCGGTTTTAATACATGCAATGATTTTTTTAACTTATTAAATTTTTTCAAGAAATAATGAACCGAAGCTCTTATCCTACTGCAGGTAGAAGCACAAAAAGGCGATTATGAAAAACTTGCCCCCAATTCAGTCACTTACACCACTTTACTTAAGGTGAATTTTGTTTTTTTGGTATTTACATGTGCATAAGTCATATCCTATTCTGATATTCCTAACAATATGAACTTTTATTTTTGCATTTTTCTCTATTTACATATTGCAAAATTTGAGACTGAGTCACTGAAATCTGGATAGAACCCTCTAATGCATTTTTTCTTGTATTTCTTTATCATCCCTTTTTCATTATTATGAATAAAATGTGGGCAGATTTCTTGTATTTCTTTTTAAGATTAAAAATGTTCTGCTCTTATGTGTTGACTTGATTCTTGTAGGGTTTAGTGTCAACTAACAATCTGCCTATGGTTCAAAACATTGTGTTGGAGATGAAATCATTACCTGACTTATTCATTGATAGAGTTGCATATACTGCGATTGTTGATTCTTTCTTGGCTTGTGGCTCAACCGATGGTATGCCATCTAACATGAAAAGGAAAAATAATATTATTTATGTGGTATATATTATTAAAAAAATTAGATATGTTCTAAACTTCCTTGCTAGTATTCTGGAACAATCTATGCTTGTGAATATTTAGCTGAATAATTTTCAGGTTGAACCATTGTTTCCTTGTAGGAGCCCTTTGCATATTTGGAGAGATAATTAAGCGAGCCTGTTATGACCCTAATCTAAAGCCAAAACCTCACCTCTATCTTGCCATGATGAGGGAGTTTGCTGTAAGAGGAGATTGTAATATGGTAAAAGCATTGAATGCACATATGTGGTCAAATTCTGCTGGGACAATTTCATCAGAAGCCCAAAAAGAAGCTGCTGAACTCCTCATGGAGGCTGCCATAAACAATGATGAGGTAGCACGATAGATTTGTTATGCTTTTCACTACATTAAGATGTAATCAAAAATCAATTTCTCTTGTTTTGATCCCCTGTAATGATTTAGAAATCCCATGTTTCTTTTTCGTTTTAATATAAAAGATATCAGCAAATTTCTGGTAAATACAGATAGTACCTATGTCTTTTTTTTGATCAATTTTTGTTGTGGAATTGTATATCTGCACGTGCATGTTAGCTATGTTTTATAACTAAATAATTACATTGATATTTCGAAACTATGGGTATGCCATTTTCCCCTTTTATATGTTTGCTTCAGATACAGTTCTATACATAGCCAAAATAAGAACCAATGGGCAACAATGTAACTATCTATTTTCCTTGACTTTGTGATTTCCCACTGATTTCTGCAAGCAATGTATACACTCATTAGCTTCAATTACATGATTGATTATAGGCATAGCTTAATCTTATGAAATTTTTAAAAGGTACGCAATTCACTGATGATCCTCTTGCTTATGCTGAACTTGTGAACAGCTTCACGTTGCCAAGCAAATCCTTACTAGTATTGTCAAAAGACGGAAGTGGAACTCTTGGAGAAGTAGAGGTGGCATGGTTAGTAATGCATCTTTCGTTTGTGATCTTAATAAATTGTATGAAATTGTCGATTGATGATTGGAGCTCCAAATTTATGTATCAAAAACTGACATCTGTTCTCTTTTTTGCTATACTTCTTTTTTGAAGGGGAATCACATGATTATATAAATATTTAAATTTAGCTTCTAAGCACATATTTAGTTAATTGAATGTTGTCTCAAAAAACTTAATTTCTTATTATCAGATTCTAAAATTTATAATTAGAAATTTTCAAATATTGTAATCTTATTAAAGAATATAATTCAACTGAATTAATTACATTACATGTGAATTAGGGTCAATGTATTATAATTTTATGCCTAGTCCATATTGTTTTTAGAACTTTAATATTGAATTCCCCGATAGTAATGCTATTTCATTGTATACTTTATAGAACCTAAAAAATATTTTTGCAAATTCTACTTGCAGCATTAATATATTATATAATTATTAGGAAGATGGAGTTTTTTAAAAATAATATGAAATTGTACTTTTAAATGGGGACAGTGCTGAATGGCATTTTTCTGTTGATCTCTAGGCTGCTGTCCGTTTGGAAGCTGTATCTGGATTTACCAGTTCTCTATTTTCTCCCTACATCCTTCGGCAGGTAATTGGCTTATTACTATGTTTTCAATCTATTTGAAGGCTATGGTGAAGCATCTTGAAGGCATCTTGCAGTTGTTATTATAGGTATCTCTTGAAGATCCAGTTGAGAAATATATGACAGCTTTTGAAAAAGCAAATCCACTACAAGCCACTCAGGAATTGAGGAAGGTTGTTATGCGTTTTTACAATGATTCTGCTGTACCTATCATGGATGATTGGGGTAGTTGTGTAGGGATAGTGCATCGTGAAGACTGCATGGAGGTAAACGAGTTACAAATATTTTACTCAATTCATTTGAAATGTGTTCCCACGATTTATTTCCTCCCAGAATAGTGTTACTTTTGGTCTTGTTTCCTTCATTCATTAGGTGGCAAAACAAAAAGCTACTTTTGTTTTGTCTCTTTCTGGATGATGGCATTGCTGTACTAAAATTTCTTTATCCAATTGGTTGATTTGGCTAGAGTTGTCGACTAATCTCACACTTTTGATAAGAACATTACCATTCAACACTTAAATGTTGTTTTCCACCCCCATAATTTTTTATTTGCCAACTGTAAAAGGAAATTTTAAACAGGACAAAAGGATCTTTTATGGAGCTAGTTTTTCCTGGAGTTTGAAATCAAAACAGTAATTTGAGAGAATGAGTTCTTGTTGGGCTTTCATGGTGGCGTCCCTACGTGTTTTCTTTTGTAAGCGAGGTAGTCTCCATTGTTTTAGAAAGCTTGAGCTGGTTTTATTGCTTTCAGCTGGATGCACCACTTTTGAGCATGTCGAGGTTCCCTCCGCCTTGCGTGACTTCTTCAACATCGATTGGACGGGTCATTGAGCTACTGCTAGAGAAGAAATATAAAATGATCATAATTGTAAGAGCAAGCAACGTCTACGAGACGGGTTATAGCACAAACTCAAGGCCCGTTGGTGTTTTCACATACGGGCATTTGCTCAATCTTGTTATGCACGTGGGAGATGAACTGGATACTTCTATGTAATTTGCCATCAGGTATCATCCATTTTGCTATCTCATTTGAATCCGTTTCGCCACAAACCGGTTCAAAAGCAGGTGTCTTTTCTTGGATGGGGAAAGCAATCCTCCCGTGAATCTTCATTATGTACTCCAGGACCACTGCAAGTCTGTGCTTATGGAAACATGGTCTAGATGAAGGTCCTTGCTGGTAAACTCATCCTTCATTCAGCTTCAAAACGCTTTAGCTTGCAATTGCAGGCTTGGTACGTTTTCATTCGGCAGTTAGTTTTGCATCATGAAGAAGAGGCATAAAGCATAAGCACAGCCGCGATCTTGATACCGGGAAATATCAAGCGGTAGGCCAGAAGCAACATGTCATGTTAGCTGCATGTGGTCTACTCGGCAAGTGTTTGATTTAACATTCATTCCTGGATTCTGGGCGTTATTCACATGATCTGTGAGATTTCATTACCAAGTGATTTAACATTCTCTCATACACGTATTCAAGTCGAGGGTATCTATTGCTAAATTAGAAAAAGGATTTTCAAGATTTATATTGTCATAGCATATATAACTCATACAAACATGATGAAAAACATTCCACTCAAAATCAACTAAGAATAAATCAAGAGGTAGTATCTTATTATATTTGCCAGTTAAAAGTTTTAAAATCATGATTCAAGTTTTATTTTGAAAATCCATGAAGAACCACGATACACATTTCTCTGTATTGCAAGTAGAGTATGAATGCAATTTAGGAAGATTTGTGAGACAAGTAGGTCATGACAGTACGAGACATGTAAATACAATCAACATCGTACAAGCAATGAAGCAAAATACAAAAGACGGTTTACAATACAACATAACTGGGTGATGGATTGACCCTACCACCGCTTCAACGAATCGGAATGACTTATCAAACAGTTGTGAGCATGTGTTGGATCCGAAGATACCCAAGGAAGCATTGGAATCACTACTTACTAGGATGGGAGAACAATAAAAATCCTAGAAGTCCAAGGTTTTGTTTTTTTTTTCTATTTTTAATTTTTAAAAGTACTTTTAACTTTACATTTATATTTTTTAATTTATTTATTTTAATTACTTTTTTCTTCCTTTTATTTTAAAATCGTTTTCTTAAAAATATATATTTTTTCTTTTAGAATGCGAAAATGAAAAAAAAGAGAAGATGCCTTAAAAAACACATTCTGGTTCGAAGATATATAATTTTTTTGATAATAATAATTTTTTATGTTTACGAGTTTACCTAGATAAATATTATTGCTATTGATAAATTAAGTTGCTATGCTTCATTCGAAAGGCACAACTGTAGCAGAATCAAAGAATACGGGACGATCCGGCAGTCTGCACTCCGACCAATCAAACGCGAGATCCTGAAGTCCTACGGCCAAGGACAACCACGGCCTCCTCCCGCAGATCGCCACTTAATCCAACGGCCAGGAAAGTTTAACCGGTCCCTATTTCAAGCCCCTACCCACCACTCTTCCACCCGCAGTCGTCCACACGAAAGCCGTCGGGGCAGAGACTCGCCGGAGGAGAAAGAGAACGCAGGCGTGGTAGAAGGCGGTGGTGCGATGTCTGGGAGAGGGAAGGGAGGGAAGGGGCTGGGAAAGGGGGGCGCCAAGAGGCACCGGAAGGTCCTCCGCGACAACATCCAGGGCATCACGAAGCCCGCCATTCGTCGCCTCGCCCGCCGTGGCGGCGTCAAGCGCATCAGCGGCCTCATCTACGAGGAGACCCGCGGCGTTCTCAAGATCTTCCTCGAGAATGTCATCCGGGACGCCGTCACCTACACGGAGCACGCCCGCCGTAAGACCGTTACCGCCATGGACGTCGTCTACGCCCTCAAGCGGCAGGGTCGGACCCTCTACGGTTTCGGGGGCTAGGGATTTCGTTGTTTCTTCCTATTTTCTTTTCCGTCGGAGCTTGGAATGAAGTCAGGGGTTAGGGTTTTGTTCAGATGATGTTGTAATCTGGGGCTTATTGAATTATAACACCAAGGCTATGGAAGCCGCTAAAACTACCACTTGTGAATCAAGAATTTGATACTCGAGCCTGTTCTCATGGTTTCTGGCTACGTTCTCCAATTCGTACGAACGAGTTCTATGGTTGTTGCTTCTTGTGGATGTGGCAATGGCGGTTGCCGATTCCTTGTCGGAGGAAGAGGGTCTTCCACTCTGCCTGCGTGTTTTAGTCGTTTCATCTTGATTTGAAACTACTTGTTTGCTCATTTCGGACCATGCGATATCCGTTTTTTATTGTTTGCTCATTTCGGACCATGCGATATCCGTTTTTTATTGTTTGCTCGTTTCGGACCATGCGATATCCGTTTTTTATTGTTTGCTCATTTCGGACTGCGATATCCGTTTTTTATTGTTTGCTCATTTCGGACTATGCGATATCCGTTTTTGGTGGCTTCTTCCAAAATGAAAAAGGGATGAGAAATGAAAATGGAAACAATCGGGTATCCACTTAATCAAAAGCCCCAATTGGAAGGTTCTTTTTCGCTTAAGAACGAATCGTGTGGTATGCTTGAATGAATTCTTTAACTAGGCGTTATGCCCAAGAAAGTAATTCCACCAGTCATCCAGAAGCAAGGAGACTTCTGTTCTCTTCTTTGAAGTATTCGTTCATTTATTTTCACCATCGAACACCAAGAAATAAAGCGCTTCATCTAGAAGCTCGCCCGTTTCAAGTCTCTTCTTCCCGACTCTTGCGTCACCGCGCAAAGTACCATTCCGCTCCGCTGCTCTTTATCTGTTCGCGTATGTAACACCATACACTACCCAACCAATTCATTATCACTCGGTCTCTCGCGTTGATAAATATGGTATCTGGGACCTCTTCTCCCACCATCATGCCCGAAGCCGACCACCTCGAGTTCACCTTCAGCCTCCCACCTCAGCTATCCGGTTCCACTCCTCCAAAGACCCCTACTTTCGGCAACCAATTCATTATCACTCGGTCTCTCGCGTTGATAAATATGGTATCTGGGACCTCTTCTCCCACCATCATGCCCGAAGCCGACCACCTCGAGTTCACCTTCAGCCTCCCACCTCAGCTATCCGGTTCCACTCCTCCAAAGACCCCAACTTTCGGCAACCAATTCATTATCACTCGGTCTCTCGCGTTGATAAATATGGTATCTGGGACCTCTTCTCCCACCATCATGCCCGAAGCCGACCACCTCGAGTTCACCTTCAGCCTCCCACCTCAGCTATCCGGTTCCACTCCTCCAAAGACCCCAACTTTCGGCAACCAATTCATTATCACTCGGTCTCTCGCGTTGATAAATATGGTATCTGGGACCTCTTCTCCCACCATCATGCCCGAAGCCGACCACCTCGAGTTCACCTTCAGCCTCCCACCTCAGCTATCCGGTTCCACTCCTCCAAAGACCCCAACTTTCGGCAACCAATTCATT
>JAMKPZ010008723.1:0-12665 GCA_024699675.1 Amphibolis antarctica | reverse complement strand
AACTATCAGAGGTAACCAAACATACCTTGAATCACCAAGGTCTTCATAGTTCCACCGGTCAGCCATGAAGATGAAACAACCAGGCAAGCCTTGCAGCGGTAAAACAAATGTACTTTGGGCGAAGAAGGTTGTCATCCTGAACATCTTGTTGCCCCCAACACAAGGATTTCCTAGGGTCTCCCAAGGTCCCATGATTGAAGCAGCTGTATGAGCCAATGCCTGGTTGGGAGCCCACCCAGTGCAACCAGAAGTGATCATGTAGTAAGTACTTTCGTGCTTGAAAAGTGTGGGAGCTTCTCGATGCTGCCCAATGAGTATCCTCCTCACCTCAGTTGTGAGGTTGAGATAGTCATCAGTGAGAGGACCAACATGCAACTCACTATTGTCATCAGATGAATAGATGAGGTAGGCCTTTCTATCATCACCATCATCTTTGAAGATGGTCATGTCTCTGCTCTCAAAACCATGTGGGCGTGTGCTATAGAGGTATTCAAATGGTCCAGTTGGCTTGTCACTAACAGCCACACCTACAGAAGCTTTTGTGTAGTTAGAATCATCAATGTGCATCCACATTACGTACTGTCTGGTTTTGTGATTGTAAATCACTTTGGGCCTCTCAAGAACATTCAACTTGTAAAGATCATGACTAGGATTTTCTTCCACTCCTGGTAGCACAATTCCCTCATTCTGCCATGCCCATAAGTCAGTGGATGAATAGCAATTAACTCCAATTACATCAACCTGGCCAAAGCAGCATTCTTTTCTAAATGTAATCCAGAAAGAAGAATCAGACAGATAAAGGTGGTTGATGATTTCATCATCTTCTCACAGAAACAAAAGACAAGACAGACGCTTGCATAAATACGTTTGAATTTTGAAAATCAGGAAACAGTCTAGAAAAGCTAAAAAAAAGAGAAACTTGGTGGCTAGTATACATGCTTGAAAAAATGTCCTATAAACAATCCTAATGGCATCATTCAAAGTAGTTCTTTTTTTACCGTTAATCATCACAAAGTGTTCTGAAACCAACAAGGATCTATATTATCAGAACTAGTAAACATTTACAGGTGGCAAATTTTTTGTTCTAAGGCTTCCATCAAAAAAATTGTAAAAGTACGCTATCCTAAAAAAGTCAAAACTACAGCTCTGACAACTACTATAGTGATGGTTTTTTAAATAAAAACATAGGTCAATCAACTACAATAGTGATGATCAACTAGGTACTTCAACATTGAATTGTTGTGATGATTTTCAAGTTGAAGAACAACAAATTTCAAAGGAGGAAACGCAAGTGGGGTAATGTGCGATGGAGATATGCCCCAAAGACAGGAAGATGTTTCCAATCAAGACAGGAATAAACTAGGCGAGGAGGACATTGTCAAGACAATGAACAGTGCATTGAACACTAAAGTAGATGATGAACAAGTCATATATGATGCAGTTTCTAACAAAAACTATGTGCCACTTGAAGATCTTCCTGATATACTTGACAATGAAGAGTTGGTTAATAAATCACAAGTTGAGCATTCTTCTCATCCTGATTTTGTGCTAATTAGTGATGCAGTAGAGGCATGAGAAGGCTAGCTATAAACAATTTTCTATTCTAAGTTATATTTGAAATTTGCAATTCAAGGTCGGCATGTCAGGCATTATGTGCAATACAGGGTGGTTTTCTCACCTAGGACTTAGAACAGTAAAATGTGTTGTAGATGGATGTCCATGGAGGTTGCATGCCTCTATTCCTAAAGGTAAACAATGCTTTCATGTCAGAAAATATGCTGGAGATCACACGTGCACAAAAATAAGTGTAAAAGATGCAACCAATTGGGACATAAAAAGAATTGTTGTCAGAATCCCACGTAAGCATTCATTTTCATTATTTACATACGAGTTTTGATTTCCATTGTTGTCTTATGCGTGTTGCTTGATCCCTTTTAGGTGCATTCTGCTACTAGTACTATAAATTTGCAATTTCATAGTTTTTCATGTGTTATATGTCTAATGCGCTGATGACAGAAAAAGGTGGCAGACCACCATGCACTGGTCCTGGCGCAAGGCATCCTCATGTGTTACCCCAACAGTTGGGGTAAAGACTTCAGTTGTTTGATGACAATGGCATAAGTATACAACTAAAGATTACTATGTTTCTTTTAAGCAAATTGTTAAATTGATTGATTATCTTCTTCATCCATCCTCCTCCAAGACCACCTAGGTTTGTGGAGTGTGGTCACAATCATAATGCTTGGGTCACATGTGATCCAAGGATGCTTGCTTTGTTGGATGTTGTTGGTTTTGGAGTTGTTAGTAGACTCCTGTACATGCAATTAGACTGGAGTCTCACTAGTTCCCTCAGAGAGATGGAGAGCAAAGACCCACACATTCCACCTAACACAAGGTGAGATGACTCCCACACTCATGGGCATTGGTCTACGGAGATGGGGTCATGCAGTTATAGTATATCCTTTTCACCATATTTCATACAAGTAAAATTCATTTTTATACACCTTATGCATTTATGTTTACCGAGTTCATGTTTCTCTTCATATGTATTTTTTATGAATGAGATGGTATGGAATGACATGAAGTCCATGAGATGACATAAAACAAGGAGTGCAAGATAATGTTGCACCACCAGATATGGCCACCAATGACACTCACACTTTCTTGGTTAAGACATACATTCATGAACCATAGGGAAGATGAGATAGATAATGAGGTTGAGGCTGCAACAAAAGAGTACATTATATACCTTTTATGATGCAACATCCTATGTGATAAGTCAGGAAACAAAGCTCATCATAGACACCTCCCTTTGGTAAAGTACACTTTGGGGGCTGCATCATTGGTAAATTTGTATGTTTCTCTTGATGCCACCTCTTATTACAAAGCCACCCAAGTGTCTGGCTACCTGAACAGGTATCTGAGAATATATTATTGGTTTATTTTTTACCATTGTGGTAATGTTTGCATCATTTTTGCATTTGCTTTTCGCATGTATAAATGAATGTAGGAGCACTTGCAAGTGGGAAGACCAGATGGCATTCCTTCTAACACTCATTTAGCTGGGGACTGAGTAGGTCATGGAAGAGCAATGTGGAAGCATGTGATATCAACTTCTATATGAATGGATTAGACACGCAACAATAAATTCATTGTAACTTTTGTCTTATTTTTTACAATAGAATATTTACAATTTTTTAAAAATGCATCTTTTTATTGTTTATTGTACAAGTTAGTTGGCAACCATATTCTGAGACAATTATAAAGGACCTTCCTAGAGATTGTTACCTCCACAACAAATTATGGCTAGCAAGAACCTGGATTATTTGCATCAAAGATGTGGCTATGCAAGCACCGAACTGTGCAATGCATCAATTCAATAAACCACAGCATATTACTAATGAGATGGTGAGGCTTAAAACAGCAAGAGGCCAACCTGATGTTATTTGGTCTGCAGTGTGTGTTGAGAAGATTGAAATGTGGAGGAAAAGAACAAATTGTGTGGTAGAACCACAACCACTTTTAGGTCCTTCTACAAAGGAGTCTTGGCACATTTATGCGTTGGTATTGGGGGATAACTCAGCGTTACATGATCAAAGACCAAATCATCCCACCACATGCTACATACAAACTAGAGGGTACATACAAAAAGGGATGGTTTGTATCTTATTACTATAGTGAAATTAAAGTTAATTGCATTAATATTTTATCTAACATGTAGGACATTGCCTTGTTTAGGTTAATATTGTTTTCAATGATAGAGATTTCATGTTTACATGGGACAAAGAGTTTCACATGTACCCGTCAGTTGTGGACAGACTTTAGCCAACATGGAAATTTTTTAACAAAAAATTGAGTAGTTGAAACAAGCCAATCCTTATTGTACGATGGATTTTCAGTCTACCTAAGTTAAAGGACTAGATTTTGCAATCCAAGATCAAGATCAAGGACATTATGAGGAGAACATTATTGATTCAAGTCCTCCTATGATCAAATAGGAGCTGAGCCAAGCCAAAGAGGAAGAGGAAAAGGAAGGAAAGAAGAAAATATCGAATAGGTTTACCCCTATCTTACTCAAGAAAAATTGAGAAAGGTAAAAGTTTCAAATATATTCATTTTAGTGAGGGGACCAATTCTGTCTCTCTTTTTTTACTTATTTCTGTTCTGTCATATAGATTGCTTATTTTGATCTGGCATGGCAGATTCATTCTATAACAGAAAATATCTGTCAACATTTTTGCATTCCCTACTACTTTTGTGATTCATTAGAACAATCATGAATTATTTTTTTGTATAGAGTTGATATCTTTTTCTTAATCTACCACCGATTTTTTTTTTTGCATTTTAGATATTTCACTTTTCATTCATAAAATTATGTTAGAACATTGTCTTGTTCATCTCTTTTGTAACCACCATACTATGATTTTGATGATTGATTTTTTTATGAAACAGGTTATTAAAGAAGGGGATGTATTTAAAATTGGCTTGAGAGTGAATTTGGTGAAGGCCAATGCATTTTTATTTTTGCTGCAGTAATATGCTTTTTTCTTGAGCTTGTAAAATGAGTGGATGCTACGTTTGGACTTGAATACTCTGTATATTACTGCTTTGGTGGACAAGAGCACGCCTTAATAAAATATTAGGCAAGCAGTTTAGTCCAAGTTCTTTCCAGATTTCATGGTTTATCAAAAACTTTAGATAAATTATTGACTTAACTAATGTCACAATCATTTTTGATGGAATTTTTTATTTTTTATAATTAGTAGATAGACTGCATTATGGATTACAATCTCAAGGAATTCATCAGCAAAAATGAAATGATTGATTTACGATTTGTAAAATAAGTCAAAAAGACATACGATGATTTTACCTATTGTAAAAATAAATGACTTATTTTGTGATACCAATCATGGCAATACATCTGAGACTACGTAAACCAATAATGGTGATTGAATCACCATGCAAAACAAAAATTGCAAAAAAATATGATGCCACGTGGTGCCACATAGCTGTCAAAGCTGTAGTTTTGAATTTTTTTTCAAGATAACTGTACTTTCGCAATTTTTTGATGGGATGTGGGAGCTTTACAAGAAAAAATTTGCCTTTATACGTTCCACAATTGGACCTTCAACTTCAATGGCTTTAATTAACTCTACCAACATTCAACAAAATTTAGCATGTCGGAGGTAAAGGGGATTGTGCCCCTCTTTTTTCCAAGAAAAGAAATTTCAGATGCAAATAATTCGATTCAAGAAGACTTTCAATTATTCTAATTAAACAGGCACTATGTGCATAAGAAATTGAATGATAATATAGTGTACACAATGTTCAGGAGATTGTACCTAACAGACATTCCCTTGAGATAAATGCCCAAAAATATTAAGATCCAAATAATCTTGCTTTTATTAACAGTTTTTGCATGGTGGTTAGATTTTTCTCCAGAAAATACAGTGATTTTAGACTCAAATGTACCAAAGGTGATTTAAATCATGATCCAGTCAATCATGTCAGTTAAGCAGATTGTGATTCCATCTCAATAAATCCAGGGTTTAGGGTTTAGGGTGTGAAAGAGGATGACATAATTCATGTGCTACCATCATTAATTTAACTACGATTTAATCATGCTTGAACTAGTCCAGGAACATGTGGATTTTAAAAGGCTGATTCTCTATTGCTTACAAAGGAGGGGCAAGGAAGTGTTGATGACCAAAGAAGAGACTGATAATCTGTGTCGTTGATATTTCTCCATTAATTTTTAACCAACTTTTACCTACAACAAAAATGCAATAGGTGATATTGATCAAAGAGTACACTACATACATATGGCACTCTTAACTTGTAAAAGTGTATTTTGGATGCATTATTGAAGACAACCTCAACCATAGTCCTCAGAAAGATACAAGGAATTTCACAGAATCTTAAATCTTTCAGTGTACTACATTAAATTCTTTCAGACAAAACCCAAGAGCTTGATACAACGATTGTGAAGGAAAAAGTGCTCTGAGGATTCATGAAAGAAAAGACTTTGATTTTTTTTTTTCAAACAACTAGTACATTAAGTACTGGCACCTCATCATCAACTACTCTCTCTCTCTCACATGTGCACATATGTGCTCAAATCAACTAGTTGTGGATACAGAGGAAGTGGAAAACAAGATTGTCCCAAAGCCTAAAAAAATGTTTTTGAATTAAAATGTAGATAAGGTATTAGCAGAAAAAGAGATGAGAAAAACTACCACAAAGTTGGAAGAACCTATCCTTTAAATATCTGATTATCCTTAATATAAAGACAATAAAAGCAGTAAACAAATACAAGAAGAATAAACAACAGCTATATTATAGAAATGGGTTATTATTATAGAACTGTTAAACTAACCCGTGAAGTTCCTTTCTCGTTTGCATGATAAGTCGGTCCATTCTTATTCTCTCCGTACCAGTAATATCTTCCAGTACTTTTGACATACAGAATGCATCCTCCATGTGCTTGAATCAGATTTCCATCTGTATCCAACCATTGCCTGCCTGGGTAGTAATACATACTATCATTTCCTTCCATCCATGGATCTAGGACTTTCCCGGTATCTGGGAAGAAAAATGACCTCAATTCAGAAGATTCATCCAAAAATTCATCAATAGCGGTACGTGACTTTCGACGTCCTCTTCTGTGCACTGCACGTGGTGAGCGCTTGCCCCTCGGAGGTGGTAGACTGAATTTCTCCTCCTCAAGTTGTTCCAATTCTTTGGTAAAAGAAAGACGATTCAAGTTGAGTTGGATTTCTCTCTTGTCACGTTGCTGGATGATAGAATGCAAATGAATCACAACCATGAAACCGAGCAAGCTCCAAACAGCAACTGAGAGAGAGCAGCTGGCTCCTACATTGCAACAAAAAACATATGCTTCCTTTTGCTTGATCCTCATCCTCATGCTATTTGTGTGCTTTTCTTGTTTTATTATTCTTCTGCATAAAAACTGTACCAGCTACACCTTGGTTATCTGTATCCGAATTCTCAAAGGCAAGAAAGGAACCAGTTCACAAGCTATCCATCAGTTCCAACAACATCCGAATAAAATCAGTGCATAATATTCTTAGACTGTTGGACCCAATTAATTTCAGCAAATCAACAGAAGCAAAAAAAAAACAATATATAGCAAAGGTAACTGAACACTCATGAATCAGGCATGATTGCAATTGCAGGGAACTCAAGATTTCATCCAAGCAATCAAAGCATCAAAAAATTTTCCGTTTTTATTTTTGGCTAAACAAACTAGCATGAACCTGCAATTCGAGAAAGGCGATAAATCAACGCAGGAGAAACTCCTGTTTTTAAATCCACAACGATTTTTTTCCTAAAGAAAGAAACTTAACCTAACGAACTGATTTGCCCCAGGCAAAATTTCAGATTCCAACAACAAATCAACAGATCATCAAGCACCACAACACAACCATCCGAAGTAATCAATCAATCATGCATGTACGCCCATTTACGCTCCAGCAAAAAGCACCGCAGCAATTGCAGAAAAACCATGATCCAGAAATGGAGAGAAACCTATCGAAACAAGAAGATCAACCAAAAGCACCTGGCTGCTGGATTCAGCCTTGAGGGCAGTGGATGAGAGAGACCAGGTACTGCAGCTGCTCCCGTTACTGCTTCTACCTCAAATCCTCCTCCTACCTCCCCTCTGCTTGCCAACGAAACACCCCCATCATCCACAGGAACGCCATTTCACTCGCGAGCTACTCACAGACGCATGCGACAGGCTGAGAGCGTGAGATCCAGGCGTGCGCAGGCACAAAATCTCGTGGCTAACCACGTAATAATCGCATAAACCATAGCCCAATTTATTATTCTTCAACTATAATATATCTCTTAATTAAAAATAACGACACTTATAATTTTAATTAAAATTTAAATCTCGGTAAATAAAAAAATCATTATCATTGTAACAAACAACATCCTATAATAAATATATAATAATAATCATAATAACTGTATTTGTAATTACTACCAAAATTCAAATACGAGGAAAGTAAAAAATATGAAACTAGTATGTTTAGGACGAATTTTAATCACTTTCGATTATTAGATAGAGTTAAAATGGGATGTAATAAAATAAATAAAATTAAGCTGTATATTAATTAGTGTGATACAAATTTTATACGATGACAATGATATATAAAAGTTTTTATAAAATTGAAGTTGAAATTTAAGAAGTTCGTTTTGAACATAAGTTTTGTTTAAAAAGTTTACTTTCAAACTAAAAAATTACTTTTAATATCACAATAACATAAGTAAATTCTTAAGATAATTTTTTTATATTAATAACATTAAAAATTACTCTCATTGACATAGGCATTTGCAATGGAAAAATCACTTTTATTGTTTCCGAAACTAAAAAAGTTATTCCCACGTAATCATAGTTTTGGATTTCAGGTGCAATCTAATAAAAATAATGCTTGTAATTTTGGTATTTCAAAATTACAATAGGCCTTTTTAAAAAAATACATCACTAATAATTGACCTCCACGTATTTCGTATTTTAAAAATGTTCGATAATTACATTATTACTAATACTATAAAATACATCACTAATCGAGTTTTGAAAATATTTATTAAATAAAAGTATATTTTAATGCTTGTAATTGCTACGTCGATTTGACAGGTAAATAAATTGAAGGATACAAAAAAAAAAAGTCCTTTTTCATTTCAACCCTTTTCTACGCCTATGTATCAATACCGGTTAAATGAAAAAAAGAGAAAATTATAATGCGATCATATATTGTAAAAATAAATATTAAGTTTATCTTTATTAAGATTAGAAAGACCAGATGATATAAACAAAGGAGGGATGAAATAATATTCCACGTAGGTATTTTGCAATATCTGCTTTATAATATATAAAATTTTTTAGAAAAATCCAACGAGACGGGCCCACACAAGTTGGCGACAAGCTACCTACCATTTCATAACGTCATTAGCGTTTTGCATTAAAGATGTGTTTAATTACGAGATATTTTAATTTTAAATATTATTAAAAATTTATAAGTAAATTTTTAATATTAAATAAAATTAAATTTTACAATAAATTATAAAATAAAAATTTATACAATAATAATAATACATAAAAATTTGAACAAAAATGCAATTAAAACTAAAAGATATGTGTCAAACGAAACTTAAGTTGAATATTAATAAAAAAATCATTAATGTTAATGTTTAGTAGAAAAATTATTATAGACGTCGATATTTGAACGAACTGAGATTAAATTTTAACTAAAATATTTTATTTATGTAATTCGAATACTTAATTATTCATAAATTAAATGTGAGAAAATGAAAATTAAAAAAATATGTTTATAACATATTAAAATTATTGAACTAACACTCACAACAATTCATGTCATGAATGTCAATAACAAAATCACCCATGCTATCTAAAACTTTGTTTAACCAAGAGTAAAATGAAAATCTAAATTTTCATTACATTATTTAATAAAACATACACTTTTCACAATAAAAATCTTTGAGCATTATTCTCAAACGAGACCTAAATAATATTTGACAATAAAAAGTAATGAACCGGTGAACTTTGAAATCTTGGCCGGCAGACGAGATATTGCCGTGGATTGTGTGCCATAACTCATATTTCAGTGCATGTGATCTCTAATTCTTAGTAAGATTATTGGTTTCACCGAAAAAAGGATGCATAATGAAGTAATAAAAGCTGTAACACTGATTAAAATAGTCACTTGATAATTGACAACTAGTATGAATTATGAGTTGAAGAAACGAAAGAAAATGAAAAAAATGCAAAAAGAAAATTAGTCTAGTCTAATAATCTAGTTCTGCTCTTCAGATTTTACCAATCGATGTTACTTGCGTTCATCACCACATTTATCTTGATCCTTCACCATTATCCTTGTTGATTTGTCATTCTAATGATATAAAGGTGGAGCAAACTTCATTTTGACAAATCAAGATAAATGACAGAACATTAATACTTCAAGAAATATTCCTTTATGATCAAGACAAAGACAGGAAACAAAACTGAAACAAATCAAAAATGCCTATCATAGAGATGGGAGAATCAAGATGAAATTTTATGCATAAAAATACGATTTAACAAGGGGGTCAAAGGCAGCAGTTCACAAGGAGAATCAAAAGGAAGCAGTTCACAGGGAATACAGCAGTTCCAACAACTTACGCAGGGAATCAGTGAATCATATTCTTACAGTTGGACCCAATTAATTTCACCAAATCAACTGGGGCAAAAAAAAAAAAACATATAGCAAAGGTACACAATAGCAATTGCAGGGAACTGAGGATTTCGTCCAAGCAAACAAAACATCAAAAAAATTCCATTTTTAATTTTGGAAAAACAAACTAGCATGAAATTGCATTTCGAGAAAGGTGATAAATCAAAGCAGGAACCTCCTGTTTTTGAATCCACAACGAACTTTTGCGTCAAGAAAGAAATTTAACCCAAATAGAAAGGGAACACTATTTCTGGAGATTATAACTATCATAAAGAAACAACCCTAGTTTCAAATCAAGGATGAGGCTCTTACGAATCCACGGAAGGAAATCAAGGAAAATACGACTCAAAATATCCACAGAGGATCTTTTGTTGGGAAATCGACCAAAGAAGGCTAAAAAAATTGTCATGCACGCCTACCATTTCTTTTAAAAATTAAATAAAAATATCAAAATTGGTTCTTCAACACTTAATGGAAGTGCCTCATTAGAAAAGGGAATCCTACGGATTCTGGAAAACATAGAGAGAATAAAACTTCATAATTTTAAAGTTTAGAGTTTAAGGGAATAATGACATTGAGAAAAAAAACTTTGATAATAACAATACCATAGGTAGAAACATATTTGATTATTCTTGCATGCAAATAGAAAATAAAAAGAAAGAGAGTCCAATGGAATTGTATGAAAATTGCTCATGATCACAAAAAAGACATCAATTGTAATAGGAAAAACTGGGCAACAAGAAAAAAATTTAGTACTGCTCAAGCCCCAACTATTTCCGATTCGGGCTCCACTGAAGCATCTTCAGCAGGCCTGTCGACTTTGATACCCAAGTCCTCAGAGTAGTCACCATGTACCTGCCCATAAAAAAAGTAAGTCAGGGAAGTAATAGATAATTATTTAGAACTGTCGTCATCACAGTCGAACGCTACATACAGTCAAGCATGCCAACCACTAAAGAACACTACCTCCATGAGCTTTCCCAAGTCAAACTTGGGTGCCTTCAAGATCTTAGCCTTGCGGATAAATACATTCTGAAGAGGATAAATGCTTGAAGTGGCTTTCTCAATCTCTTTTCCAATGACCTCAGGGATAAATTTCTGCACCAACTCTTTCAAATCACAGGAAGTGGCCTGATTGATCATGATCTCCCTCATTTTACGACGAATCTAAAAAGAAAATTAACAGAATCACAAATTCAGCCTCATCCAAAACCAGCTAAGGAAAAACACAAGGAAGATGCTTACCTGCTTAATCTGGCTAGACTGTGCATAGCATGTGCGCTTGACCTGATTAGGACGTCTCTTTGTGAAGCCAATGCAAAACATACGCAATGTATAATTGTCGGTTGTCTTAACATCAACATGTGCCTCAATCAACGACTGCCATTTTCTTACTAACGATCTCAGCTTATCAGTTGTGAAGTTCATACCCTGAGAAAGAGAATCAATAGAAAAATCAATGGAAAAGGAGAATAGTGATAATGGAACCACAAGCTGTAAGATTTTCATTTTCTGTCGTAACAGAAGAATGTACCCAGAAATTTGTGAGGACATTCTTTCCTTGAACATCCTCTGCACGGAGGCGAATCTTTCTATATGCTTGATCTTCGTCTTGCTGAAGGTCAGCCAAAGAGATCTCAAAAACCCTATGTTTAAGACCCTCCGATGCAATCTGAAAGAGGGAGGTACAGAGAAACATGAGAAAAGAAGATGTCACACACACTTTGAAACAATTTGCAATTGTTGCAAGACACTAAACTACTCAAGTACTCATAACACATTCCTAAGCACAGAATATTGGCATTTCATCCGCTACATTCCTTGTACAACTGGGTTCAGAACCTCACGGAATGTCCATGTCATATGCAGCCAATTTCTGCACGTGTTCTGGTGAAAACCGAGGAATCAAAACATGGAGGCTGAAGTTGTTTAAGGGAAAATCTATTTATATTCTGTGAGTAAAAATGATAACGACTGAATTTGTGATTCTCCACAGGAAGAAATCACAAAATATAGTGGAATGGGGATCATATACGGCAATAAAAGCACATAAAACTATTTTCCTCAAGTTACGATAACGAATTCAAGGAGTGGTATTGCAGTTTGGGAATCCCAAATAATTTTTTTACTCTTTAGAAATTAGAAGCTCTAAAATTGAGCAGCCAATATCGTAATTCAATTAATAATTTAAAGAATAAATAAATCCGCATATTTCTTTTTGGACCAATTTCAGAAGTACAGTAATAAAGCTCATACAAGTTCACCCAAATAATATAAATCTTACTACCGACTATTCATAAAATAAAGGCAAGACCTTCGTGCCCTGAGTCCTCGTAACCAAGGTCTTCCCAACGGTCCTAACACTGAAAACAGATGGTGCTTTGATGTCATACCAATCCTTCTTCGTGA
>JAMKPZ010008722.1:0-12672 GCA_024699675.1 Amphibolis antarctica | reverse complement strand
TGTTGAAGAAGTATTCTAGCCACTAACTTTTCTTCTTCTCTTTTTTTTTTTGTTCTTCTCTATTACAAAATAGAAGATAAGAAAACTGAATAAAAGAATGCTACTAGCCCTCCCCACATGTTGTTGGCAAGTAAAATAACCTGACATTGTCACCGCTGGTGTACCAAGAGGGGATACCTTACCTAGAGGGAGCCGAAGTTTGTGATCTCCCTCATTGTTAGGTGGCACTCGAGCTAGGTAAAGAATGGGAGGTTGGATACTCCTTCGAGGGGAGGAGTGATCTCCCGTCATTATCTTGTAACCACTCAGAATCAGCAAAGATCATGGGGATTAGGATGAACCTGGATTACTCACCCTGTTCCATCTTTGTGCCATCAGAGTTGAACAAGATGGGTACTTGGATTCTTGATGTAGAAATCTGGACGTAGTTGGTGTCACTCCTGGGGTCGGTGGTTCATGCCAGAGGTCCGTATAGCACTTCATGAGTCGGATGTGCCGCCTATTGCTGCAAACTGTTGTCACCGCCAGCCGTGGACGCGGCTATTGGGTATGTCAGAGGTGGTAGCCGGCTGTAGGCCGGTTGGACGGTGGGGTGTGTAAGTATTCTGGTGACAGGCCGCGGATGAGGACCGAGTCATTTTCTGGTTTTCGGGCATTTCTTCTGGTGAATGATTAGCTGGTCATTTCATGGTTCTGAGACCGAGGGTATGCGGTTGGACCTGCTCATTATGTGTGCTTCGTGCATGTGTGATGTGTAAGTCATACAAGGGAATTCACCGAGGAAAGGAGCGTACCTATTTGGACCTGATCTCTTGATCAGTTGGTGGAGAGTTAGACAGAGACTTCGGTCACCGGCTTGTCTGAAGGCGGTGGCCACATGGAGTCCCGCTTGTGCACGTTCTTCATGGTCATGGGGCAATTGGCTTCTTAGTTGGCTTGTGGGATATTGGTTTAAGAAGTCGGTGGCCAGTCTGTTTAGAGGCGGCAGCCGCGTTGATCCTTGATCAAGTTGATCTGCTGTGACCGTGCAGAGTTGGCCCATTGGGTTTCGCCATTGGCAGCTGTCGAGTGCGTGAAACGGGACAGAGGGGCAGAATGCCCCTAGCTCTGCCCTGAGGTGCACGTCTTTTGGAGAAGATGGCGGGTTTACACTTGAAATTGTCGAAAACTAGTTTGGTAGTGTCGGCGACCAGACAAAACCCCTAGAAGGGGTTGCCCTGGGGGACCGCTCCGAGGAGGCGGTAGCCGGTTCTTTGGAGGTGGCAGCCACGTGGTTCTCCTGTCCAACCCATTTTTCTGGGTCTTGAGGGGGGCCAGTCTAGGGAGGCGGCAACCGGTTCTCTGGAGGTGGCAGCCGCGTGGTTCCCCGTCCAACCCATTTTTTTTTGGGTCTTGAGGGGGGTCGGTCTAGGGAGGCGCCAACCAGTTCTCTGGAGGTGGCAGCCGCGTGGTTGCCCCATTGAACTTGTCTTTCATTAGTAGAACTTCTTCAGCTACGACAAGTTGACTGGGCCAAACTCCTATTGGGTGGCTTCATCAAAAAGGTAAGCGGCTCCCCCGCTAAGGATCTTGGTGATGATGTATGGGCCCCACCAGTTCGGGGAGAATTTTCTCGCCGAACCTGTTGGAAAAATGGAACGAAGGACTAGATTATTGGGTTTAAGGAGTCGGGGACGTACCTTCTTGTTGTAAGCCCTCGCCATTTTTCTTTGATAAGTCTGGGCATGGTTCAATGCCCTTAACCTTCTTTCGTCAAGGAGATTTAGTTGCAGTAGGCGTGATTCTGACCATTGATCATCAGAGTCTGCTGCTTCTTTTAGGATGCGAAGGGATGGTAGTTCTACTTCTACTGGTAACACTGCTTCAGACTCGTATACCAGTGAGTATGGCATTGCTCTGGTAGCGGTCCGTAGGGATGTTCGGTAGGCCCAGAGTGCGTAAGGGAGGTGGTCGTGCCAATCTTTGTGTGTTTGGACCATCTTTTTGAGAATTCAGACCAGTGTCTTGTTAGCTGCTTCGACCGCTCCATTCATCTATTGTCGTGACATTTTGGCCGGCTGTTTATGCGGCTGCCGCCTTGCAGGAGCCGGCAACCGGTTGGTGACGTGGACGTCGCATTTTTTCAAAGGCTGCACTTGTTGCAGTGATTGGTCACATTGTGCCTTTGAGACGTGATATTCTGGCCAGCTATTTACATGGCTGCTGCCTTGTGGGAGCCGGCAACCTACTAGGGATGTGAATCTTTCACGTGCTTGCTACAACTTTCTCGATTTTTGTTCACATTTTTTGGTTTTTGTGCAACTTTATCGTTTCACGTGCCATGACCGTACCTTTTCAAAGTTGTCAAGAATCATTTCAGCTTTCTCGATTTTTGAACCGGTCGCCGCCTCAGGTTAGCCGGAATCTGGTTGGTGATGTGAATGTTTCACGTGCTTGCTGCAGCTTTCTTGATTTTTGTTCACCTTTTTTGGTTTCCGTGCAACTTCATCGTTTCCCATGCCATGACCGTACCTTTTCAAAGTTTTCAGGAATCGTTTCAGCTTTCTCAATTTTTGTTCAACCACTTTTTGAACTGGTTGCCGCCTCGGGTTAGCCGGAATCCGAGTGCCAAATTTTCTATAAATAGAGGGTGAGGGCATTTGAGATTTCTTCATCTCTTCCTTTTGATTTCACTCTTTGCTGGAGGTTTGCTTTTTGATTTTCTTCCATCCTTCATCTTTGTCTCACCACTAATATGCTTCGCACAAAAAACATCATGGGCCATGTCCGACGACCAGTTCCTGAGGCTGTGCACTGATGGCTCGATCTTTTACCACCAACGTTGAAGAACCTGCCAGTGAGGGAGCTCGTGTGTCCTAATTGGGCCGAATCTGCCCGTCTGTCCATCTTCTTCGAACTTACCGACCATGGTTGTGATGCCTCTTCGGTCGAGGCTATGTCCCGGTGGTGGCTACTGGAACGGCGGCGAGACTCCGGTGCCTCCAGTTCTCATTTACTGGTGGGCGAAGCGGAAGGCGGGGCGTTAGCGGAGGGCCCCCTTTAGAGTTCATAACATCGGACGCATCGCAAGATGATGGTGGACTAGTCATGACGTCTTGCCATGACTTCGTCAGTGCCGTTGGAGGTCCCGACGACATGGTGTCGGATGCAGGATCGGCCTGGCTAGCGCTCCCCTGGTACTGAGGAGGTGGCGACCGATGGTGTGGCTTCTCCCAAAACCAACTAGGAGCTGGCGTCTCCCATCGACAGTTGCCTAGCTGTAAAGATAGTTTTATACGATAGGCCGGCTAGCTTCGACTGGCTGCCAGAGGTGGAGCAACTGTTTGCCAGGCAGGGCCAGCTTCCTTTCGTCCGGGACTTCCGTCGGGTGGAGACCGTCCCCGGTCTGGTGGCCAAGATGTACTCCAACCTGTTAGAGGTGGAGTAGCAACTCGTCTTGGGCCTTCAGTCCGAGCCGGTGGAATTCTTCGACGGACTCTTGTTCGAGGTGCTGGGCCTCCATTTCACTGCCTTGGACATCTTCTCTCCCCTTCTGAGCCTTCCCTGGAGCATCGGCAACATCAACACGACAGTTGTTGCGAAAGCCGATTTTGATCAATGAGTCGTCAAGGCCCGGGACCTGAACCCCGTTGCCCACCTTGTTTCTTTCGTCCTCAACATCACGATCCTCCCAAAGGCAGTACAGTGGGACGAAATTAGTGTGGCGACTTACCTCACGACTTTCGCGGTGGTATCGGGTTGCCTGGTGAACTAGGCAACGGCGGTTCAGTGCTAGATGCGCGGCGTGATCATCTCGGGCTGACGGCCTCCCAGCCAGTTGTTGTTTGGGGAGGCGATGGTGGAGCTGGCCAACTTCCTCTGCATTACCGGGGACCAGCTGAAGGCCCCACTCCAAACCCAGTCCATTACATCAGTCGACCTGGGCCGGTACGAGAGGCTCGTGTTGAAGTGGACCAGCTCGTCGTCGGAGGCCCACTGCTTCTGCTTCTGCCGGCAGGTCTTCTTCAGTCCCAGACTTCGCCGAGGGCATGCACGCGGCGGTGGACCGTCTCCATGCTCGAGATGAAGTACTCATCCGATTGTTGAGTCGTGAGGACAAGTTGATCAACCTGGTGGAGTGGATGGAGTGCCAGGAGGCAGCCCGGGAGCAGTGGAGGTAGGAGCGTCAGAGGTTTGACCGACGGGCCAGCTAGTCGCCCGATCCATACGTCTAAGTATGGGTTTTGAGGAGCCGGTTGCTGGGTCTTTTTGCCAGATTGTTGGTGGCGAGCTGGCTAGTCGCCCGATCCATATGTCTAAGTATGGGTTTCGAGGAGCCGGTTGCCAAGTCTTTTTGTCAGATTGCTGGCGGCGGGTCGGCTAGTCGCTCGATCCGTACGTCTAAGTATGGGTTTCTGGGAGTCGATTGCCAGGTCTTTTTGCCGGATGGCTGACGGTGAGCCGTCTGGTTGCCCGATCCATACTTCTAAGCATGGGTTTCGGGGAGCCAGTTGCCAGGTCTTTTTGCCAGGTGGCTAGCGGCGGGCTGGCTACTTCGTCTGGCAGCCCTTCCTTCCTCCGTACCATGTTTTGATTGGCATCGATCCTTGTCGTGGCGTGCAATCGTCCGAGTTTAGCGAGGAGTGGGGACCCTATTCATTCTTGCGAGGAGAGGTTAGTGTTGTGGAGTCGATCGAGAGGTTCGGATAGCACTTCTTGAGTCGGATGTGCCACCTGTTGCTACAAACGGTTCTCACTGCCGGCTGTGGAGGCGGCTACCGGGTAAGTCAGAGGTGGCAGCTGGTGGTGGGCTGGTTGGATGGTGGAGTGTGTAAGTATTGGGCAACAGGCTGTGCATGATGGCCGGGTCATTTTCCGGCTTGCTGGTGTTTCTTCTAATGAATGGTGAGCTGGTTATTTCGTGGTTCTGAGACTGAGGGGACGCAAGCATGTTCCGACGGGTTGCGACCCGAAACAAACACGAACATGTGGTGTGAAGTTTCGGCCAGTTTTGTCGATCCTTTTCCTTTACCCCATGGACGGGGTAGGATGACTAAAGGGTTGGACCTGTTCATCCTGTGTGCCTCGTGCGTGCTTCATGTAAGTCATGAAAGGGAATTTACCGAGGCAAGGAGCGTACCTGTCCGGACCTGACCTCTCGGTCAGTCGGTGGAGAGTCGGACAGAAACGTCGGTCGTCGACTTGTCTGAAGGTAGCGGCTGTGATGAGCCCCGATTGGGTATGTGACATGCTTGTCATGTTCAGCCATGGGGAGTTGGCCTCTTGGTCTGCTGGCGGGGTGTTAGTCTGAGAAGTCGGCAACTGGCCTATCTGAGGGCGGCAACCAGGTTGCTTCCCGGTTGAGTTCATCTTATGGGTAGAACTTCTTCAGCTTTGACAGATTGACTGGGCCGAACTCTTGTTGGGTGGCCTCATCAAAAAGGTAAGCAACCCCTCTGCTGAGGGTTTTGGTGATGACGTACGGGCCACGCCAGTTTGGGGAGAATTTTCCCGTTGAACCTATTGGGAAGATGGAGTGAAGGACTAGATCACCAGACGTAAGGAGTCGGGGATGAACCTTCTTGTTGTAAGCCCTTGCCATCTTTCGCTGATAAGTCTGGGCATGGTCCAAGGCTCTCAACCATCTCTCGTCTAAGAGGTTGAGTTGCAACAGGTGCGATTCTAACCATTGGTCATTGGAGTCTGCTACTTCTTTGAGGACGCGAAGGGACGGGAGTTCTACCTCTACTGGCAACATTGCTTCGGACCCGTATACAAGCGAGTATGGCATTGCTTTGGTGGTGGTCCGCAGGGATGTCCGGTAGGCCCAAAGTGCATATGGGAGGTTGTTGTGCCAATCTTTGTGTGTCTAGACCATCTTCGTGAGAATTCGGACCAGTGTCTTGTTAGCTACTTCAACTGCTCCGTTCATCTGTGGCCTGTAGGGGGACGCCCTTAGGTGACGGATATGGCACTGCTCGAGATAGCTCATGACCGGCTTGGCTGTAAAGTTGGTGCCGTTGTCGGTCACCACCTCGAAGGGTATGCCATACCGGGTGACGATGTTGTTGCGCAAGAACTTCTGGGTGGCGGTTGCCGTAACTATCTTGTAGGATACTACCTCCACCCACCTGGTGAAGTAATCGATAGCCACCAGTATATATCGGTGTCCGTTGGTGGCCGTCGGCTTAATCTCGCCTACCACATCCAAGGCCCACATGGAGAATGGCCAAGGGGAAGCCATGTTGTATAATTCCTTGGGGGGCGCATGGATGAGGTTCCCATGTACCTGGCACTGGTGACAACGATGAATGTACGTGGTGCAGTCCGCCTCCATTGTGCTCCAGTAGTAGCCTTAGAGCATGATCTTTTTCACCAAGAGGATTCCGTTCATGTGGGATCCATAGATACCTTCATGGATTTCCTGCATAACCATACGTGCCTCGGGTGAGGTTATGCACCAGAGACGAGTTTGGTTGTGAGATCTTTTGTAGAGTTGTACCCCGCTGAAGATGTAGCCGACTGCCAGTCTCGACAACGTACGTCTGTCTTGGGTGGTAGCCTCTAATGGGAACTCTCCGGTCTCCAAGAAGGTTTGTATGTCTGAATACCAAGGGCGATTTTCTTGCTGTGAGTTTTCCAACCCGTTGTCTGGGGGCCTGGAGTCTACATCGTTTGGCTCGTCGACTGGGGCCGGTTCCTTGCATTGGTCGGTAGTTTGCTGGTTGTTTGGGTAGCTAGCCGGATGTAGAGTCGAGGGTCTAACGTCTGCCTGCTTAGGTACTTCTGTGAGGCAATAGATGTTTTTGTTGTAGGCTAGCTAGCGAAGTGTTGTGAATTCTATGGCTATGCTCTGCCCCTCCTTGACTGCTACCCATGATGCTAGGACGGCCAGGGCGTCTATGTACGGGTAATGCTTGCGGCGACATGTTGGAAATGGACGAACTAGAAGTTGCTTGCTAATTGCAGTACAAGTTCCTGGTATAGCTGGAGCTTGGGGTCTCAGGTTTTCCACCTGTTGAGGGTCTGAGAGAATACCAGCATGGCGTCACCGAATACGTGCAGGTGGGTGACCCGGAATTCTAGTGTGAGTCATAGCCCCATGATGCAAGCCTCATACTCCACCTCGTTGTGCAAGCATGTGAACAGAAGCCACTTGGCTACGGATAGCATTCGTCCTTGGGGATCCACTAGGACAACCCCTACCCCGTGACCTTTAGTGTTGACCGCTCCATCAAAGTATAAGATATGGGGTTCTAGCTAGTCAGAAACTAGCTGGTCTAGGTCCAGTTGGTCTGGATTCGACTCGTTGATGGCGAAGATGGGCTCATCTGGGAATGAATCCTCCAACGGTTGGTAATCTGGCAAGGGCTGGTGTGCCAGCTGGTCGGCCATGGCTTGGGCCTTCATGGATTTCTGGGATACGTATTGGATGTCAAATTCTGCAAGGATTATTGGATTCTACCAAGGTTGGCTGGTCATAGAGGTAGTGCAGGGGATCTAGGCGGTTGAGCAACAAAACTGGATAGACTACCATCCAGACTAGCGAGAGACAGTACTTTTCAATCAGCTCATACCGTTCTTCTACCTCGGTAAACTTTTTACTGAGGTAGTATATGGCCTACTCGATTTTGCCGGTGGTGTCATGCTGGCCCAATACTGCGCCCATGGAGGAAGCTGTTACTGACATGTATAGGAAAAGTGGTCATCCGGGATGAGGTGGCATGAGAACTAGTGGCCGGGACAGCTAATGCTTGATGTGGTTGAAGGCGACTTGGCATTCTATTGTCCACGTGAAGCTGGTGTTTTTCTTCAACAGCTTGAAGAAGGGCTCGCAGATCGGCGTGACGCGCGAGATGAAACGCTGATGTATTGTAGCCTTCCTAGCAAGCTCCGGATCTGTTGTTCCGTCTGTGGGGGAGGCATGTCTAAGATTGCTTTTGCCTTGTCGAGATCTACCTCAATGCCCTGTTTGCTGATGACGAAGCTGAGGAGCCTCCCGGTGGTGGCCCCGAATGTTGATTTTGACGGGTTCAATCTGAGCTTGTACTTCCTTAGGCACTCGAACAGTCTTCTTAAGTGCTTGAAATGCTGTTGATGAGTGTGCGCCTTCACTACCATGTCATCGATGTAGACTTCGACTTCTTTGTGCATCATGTCGTGGAAGAGGGTGGTCACGGCTCTTTGGTAAGTAGCACCTGCATTTTTGAGCCCGAATGGCATCACCCTTTAATAGAAGACGCCCCAAGGGGTTGTGAATGTGGTCTTCTCCTTGTCTTCCTCTGCCATGAGGATTTGATTGTATCCAAAGAATCCGTCCATGAAGGAATATACCCCGTACTTGGCAGCGTCATCTACCAAGACATCTATGTGTGGTAGTGGGAAGTCATCCTTGGGGCTAGCTTTGTTGAGGTCCCAATAGTCGACACACATGTGTACTCGCCCGTCTTTCTTCAGGACGGGTACCATGTTTGCCACCCATTCTGGGTAGAAGACAGGCTGGAGGAATTAGACGTTCAATTGCTTGTGGACTTCTTCCTTCAGCTTCTGGGCCCATTCCTGTCTCATTCATCGAGCTTTTTGCTTCATAGGTTGGGCTTTCGGTTTGAGGGGTAGTCGGTGGACTGCTACCCGTTCATCTAAACCAAGCATGTCTTCATAATCCCATGCAAACACCTCTACGAATTCACGTAGGAGTGTGAGGAGTTGTTGCCGGTAGGGCTCAGGCACCTCTTTACTAATTTTTGTTTCTTTTGGATGTTGTTCATCCCCAAGGTTTACAAGTTTGATTTCGTTAGTAGACGTTATGCCGATAGATTCGGGTGGTTGACCCCATGGGCCTTCTTCTTCAAACTCTTGATAAGGATCGTCGATGTCTTCTGTGGCTTGTTCACCCTTGGGTTGAAAGGGCGTTGGATGATGGACCTGGTGGGAGCGGTGCCTGTGGTCTTCCTGTTGGGTGACAGGGAAGTGGATCAACCGCTGGTTCAAGGTAGCGGTGAACCTCAGGAGTGCTTCAGGGGAGACGGCAGTGGACCTGCCGTACCCGTCTACTTGAGGTGTCCTGCCGTTGGACCCCATCTGTTGTTCTGGTTGTCGAACATTCAAGGAGGATGAGGGGCAAAATGCCCCTACTTCTATCCTGATGAGAGGAATCGGCTGCCTGGTGGATAGGAGGTGGAAACCGGATGGAGTCCCGGACAGAAATGCAGTAGACCGATCACACTCGCCTGCTTGAGTGACTGTGGCAGGGGAGGGGCAGAATGCCCCTAGTTCTGCCCCGTGATGTTGGCCAGTATTCTGCTTGTGGAAGATGTCGCCCAGACTGAGTAGGCTAGCTATTTCGACTCCATGATGCGGTGCCCCTGTTAAGGGTTGACGGTTTTCGGCTGATCTAGCCGGTGCTCGGAGGTGTCTGCTGTGTCGAGCGAGAGACTTGGTATCATTGTCAAGCCTTGGTTGACTTGGTCGGGTTGCCAAATTAGTGGCTACTGAGGACGCAACTGCCGGCACACTTGTGCATCGGATGCCAAGCCCTGTTGTTGAAGGAGCGGGTTCCAGCGTGAATCACCTGGAAGCCATTAGGCTTGCCTCTTGACATTGATGACCTGCAAGCCTGGAGTGTCCCCACCTAGGTCATTAGGTGGGTGTTGTGGTGCTAGGCTGAAGGAGAAGGGGAAGGAGCGCACCTTGTCGTCTCCTTTCCCTGTACAAACCAGTCGGATGCAAAGTCCGTTTCCAAAGTTCCTCCATGTAGGATGGGCGATGGCAAGGGAGGTTGGTGAAGGACTGGATCCTTAGTGCATACCGGGGATTCTCCGAATAGTTGCAACAAATCGTCCTCTGGCTCCTGGCTTGGCTATGGGTTGTCCTCCCAGGGTTCCATGCACCTAGATAGATAGACGTAGGCAGCTGGGTTTTGGAGACCTAGTGGTGAGGTGGCGGCTGGTTCTGGTGTCGGTTGTTGTGACCTGGAAGGCACTATAGCAGCTACAGATTGTCCTGGATGGTAGTAATTCTCTGCCAGTATGACGATGACCTCCCCTTTCCATAGGAACTTAAGCATCCTATGAAGGGTGGAAGGTACAGTGGAGTTTTGGTGGAGAAATGGACGGCCCAAGATGAGGTTGTAGCTCGGGGGAATGTCTACTACATGCACAGGAACTTCGAAGGCGGCTGGTCCGATGATGAGGGGAAGGACAACCTCACCTTTGGCTTTGTGAAGAGTGCCGTCGAATCCTCTCATCACCCGGTCGGTAGGGAGCAAGTCTTTTCTTTGATTTCCAGCTTTTGTAGGACTTGTAGCGAGCACAGGTTTAGCCTGGATCCGTCGTCGATCATTACCATGGGGATACAAAGGTCTTTGTATTGTACCCGGATGTATAAGGACAAGTTGTGATTGGTCCCGACCGGTGAGAGGTCTAGGTCTAAAAAATAGACAAAGGACAGGATTGTTACTGTGGCCACCATTCCTTCTATGGCCCCGGGAGTGAAACCTTGGTCCACTTTGGCCACCTGCAACGCCTTGAGGAGTGTTTCCCGGTGTTCAGTAGAGGATCGAAGTAGGTCCCATAGTGAGATGTCTGCCCATATCCCCTACAGCTGGATTGACAAGTCTGGGGGTGGCCGTGATTGGGCGGCCAGTTCTGAGGAGGCGGCTGCTGGTACCGCCGAGGTGGCAGCCGGTTGACGGTTGCTGGTTGAAGTTTGTCCTGCTACCCCTGGGATGGAGATTCCTCCAGAGTGCAGCTTTGGTTGGTATACCTGGCCAGACCTGGTTATAGCCGTACATGTGGACGGCTATTATGAGACGGCTACCTCCTTGCCTTTGTGCTGTTCGAAAGTGAGTGCGGTCGGAGGAGGGGGTCTGGTCGCAAGCGTGAATTGTTGCTTTGCCAGGTGGGCTTGGAGTGGCGTCAGCATTGTAGCCATTGGAGAGACCGTGCTAGCTGGAGTGCGAGTCGTAGGAGCAAAGCTGGCGATTGAGGCTTTGGGGATCAGGGGTACCGCAGCGATGACTGCCCTGACTGGGGCAGCAGGTGAGTAGAGGATTACCTTGGGTTGAGCCCGTGGGGTTGTCCCGGCGACTGGCTCCTTTAACGTGGTAGCCGGTTCTCTTGACGTGGCAGCCATAGGCGCCACTCGAACGAAGAATTTTCCTACTAGTGGAGCTGACGCCTGTTGCAGTGTGGGCTTTGAAGACCTCCTCCTCCTCCGGTGGCCGCTGATGGCGAGGATGGAGGACCGAAGTTGTTAGTAGTATGGGTGGAGTTCTTCAAGCGTAGGCAGGTGGTTGGCCGGATGGATGAGGTTGACCGGGTTCAGTCAGGGAGTTCCTGCTTCCAACGGTTGTGCTAAAGGGAGGGATCTCTTTGTCCCTTGTCCAGGCTTGGCTGGATGGGCAGAAACCGGCTGCATACGCCGAAACCCTTCGAGCGGATGCCTCCTTCGGGCACCTATGAAGATAGTACTCACCTCGGAGCTTCCCGCATGATTTGGGAAGGTATGTTGGCTCGGCCTGGGGGGTACAGGAGGCTGTTGAAGCTCAATGGTGCCCGAGTTGATAAGCCTCTGAATAGCTTGCCTTAGTGTCCAGCAATGGTCTGTTGCGTGGCTGGCTGACTTGTGGTATTCACAATACTGTTGCGAATTGTACCAGGCAGGAAGAACAGCTAGAGGCGATTTGATAGGGGGAGTGTGAGCAACGCCTGGGCCCGACGGAATACTTGGCTCAGCGGTTCAGAGAGTGGCGTGTATTCCATTATGCGCAGTTGCTATGGCTGTGGGGGCAGCTGGCGCGGTTCACGCTGTTGCTGACTGGGGCATTGTTGGTTAACGCCTGTGCGATCTCCACTTTGTCCCTGGTTTCTTTGATGAGAGGTTTTCGGGGACGTTACTTGCCACTGCCGGTGAGCTGGAAGATCGGATGCGGATGCCGGGTGTGGACAGGCTGCTAAACCGAGGTGATTGTTGGCGGATGATACTCCTGGGCTGGGGTGTACACTTGTTGTGGTTGGTATGGTGGCGGTGCTGCTGCCACAACGGTCATGGGAGATGGATGGATGTTGTCATTCCTCTGGGGGCCGCGGTTGTTCCCCATGTTGTTGCCCGTGGCCAGTGGTCGAGGATGTATGTTTCCTCCCGGGGTTGGCTCCGAATGGAAGAGCTGAGAATCTCCTCGACTTCAAGAATCCTTCCAGGTGGCTACCAGCTTTGATCAACAGGGAGAAAGTTGAGTATGACTGAATACATAGAAGGGTTGCCAGTGATGGTTGAGCACCTTGCACAATTATGTCCAGAGAGTCTTCTTCTACGGGTTTGTCTCGGATTTGGGATGCCAAGGCCCACCACCTGTCGACATAGCCACTGAATGGCTCATTCTCACGTTGGTGAAGGCAACAAAGATCTTCCAACTTTGGTGCCAGGTCTAAGTTATACGCGTACTGTTCCTGGAACATGTACGGTAGCTGTTCCCAGGTGTAGATCTTTGTTAAGTTTAAGGACATGTACCAGGAAAGCGCAAGTCCTTGGGGAGATTTCTGGAACAGCCGGACCAGGAGCTTCTCCTCGTGTTGCAGCGCCGCCATGTCTCTGTAGAAGGCTCGGAGGTGCACGCGAGGGTCCCCGTGCCCATTGTATTTAACTAGTTTGGGCATCTTGAAATCAAGAGGGAGCGTCGCTTCGGGATAGAAA
>JAMKPZ010008719.1:0-10833 GCA_024699675.1 Amphibolis antarctica | reverse complement strand
AATAACCTTATTGTAATTATATCACATGCATAACACATATTTCTTGGTAATTTAATAAAAAAAACTATTTGGGTGTAAGCGTCCACGGCATAACGCTTATCATTTTTAAAATAAATTTATTAAATGAATATGATATTTAAGATGAATTTATTTATTAAAAAATTATATTGTAAGAAATTAATTTTTTAAAAGTATTTTAAATTATATTACAATTTAAAACATATTTAAATTATTTTAAATTATTTAATAATAAATTATTGTTATCAGCCTGCCAGCCACCTGGCAATCTTTATAAACCGAACCCTCCACCAAACCCTAACCATCGTTCATTCCGTTTTCCGCGCCGCCGCCTTTACCTTTCCTTTCCTGCGTGTCCCTGCACCGACGAGCTTTCATGGCTGTGCCAAGCTTCCATCGTGGATCCCTAAACCCCATGCCCTTCGCATGGAGAAAATTTTGGATCCGTGCAAGCGATTGACGCTTCCTTTCTAGCACTTGTAAGAACGCCGGCTTTTTTCCGCAGGGGAAAAAACATGATTGGAAGGGAAAAACGCGTTCCTCTGAGTTGGTACGTGGTTTCCGAACTCATTGAGAGGACTATATCGATTGTGCTAGTCCTTGTAAACAGCGGGGAGGCCGAGGAATGCGGTCGATTCCCGTGCAGAGAGCGGGGGAGATGCCCTCTTTGAGATTGGGTGTGACTTGCAAATGGCTTCCGGTACTAGCATTTTTTTGATAATTTGTTCAGATGACAAGATGGCTTCTATTGTTGGTAATCTTTGCGCTCCTCGTCCCTTTACATTGTTGAGATCCTATTAGTACTTAAGATTCATTATTTATTGCTTACCTATGGATTTGCTTTTTTTATGTAAAAAGTTTTTTTTTGTTTCTAACAAGACGTTGCTAAATTCCTTCATATATTTCGTTTATGTATAACTCCTGTTTTCGTTTATAATTTCTCAAAAATACTTAATATTTCTAAATAGATGTAAATGAAGGTGGCCAATTAGCCAATCATATAACAGCGAAGCTGTGTTTGTTTTGAGTCTAGATCTCCCATCCTCATTTTTTGTATCCCTGTATACCACATCAATCATTTGGTGTGATACATGAATCCTCATGCATTTCATGATTACAACTGATTGATGGGTATATCGAGACCCCAATAATGAGGGAATCTGGTCTCATTTATTGTATGTGATTGGTCAGTAAGCTCACCGATAGTAAAAGTGGGGTTCTCACGAAGGGAAATAAAAACATATTTTCCTTCTTGAACGTATACCACTGAAATAAGTTCTAAGAGGCAAAATCGAAGAGGGTATGCCATGGAAATGGAGAACATCAGAACGTATTTACGTATTTCATTGTTTGATCTTGTGGTATATTTAACCTAGACTTTTTTTGACACATTAATTAATGCCTCAGGCAAAAAGTGTTCTGAGAAGCTGATTTGGAAATCAATAGCATTGCTAAAAAAGATGGTTTTCATGGTTCATATTTTGTTTCTTCGATGTTATTAACATGGCATTCTGCAATATACTTAAAGTGATAGTGTTGAAAGGGTTCAAGCATGCAAATTGTGATATTTTTAGGTATTGAATTTCAAGGTGGTTTTTTGTTGTTTCAAAACTGCACATTGTTGCTTGTTTCTACATTTATCCCCAAGCTTTTCCTCGTTATTCTTTCAAAGAATTTCATTGACATTACTTGCTACTAGCGTTTCCACTTTCTCTCACATCCTCAATTGTTTTAGTCCTCAGTAAATTTTGAAAGTGTGAAAGTTGTAATATATGGTGAGTCGTTAGCCAGTCATATAACAGCTAAGCTGTCTTTCACGTTTGACTGGTCAGTAGAGTCACCTATAGCAATAATTTGTTGGTTTCAATAGGAAACAAATATTTCGTTTCCTAGTAAAACTGACAGGTACACTTCTTTCTTTGGCTGCGTGTGTATTTTGACAAGATGCGCAAATGCATTTGTATAAATGATGCACAGCCATGGTCATGGCACGAACCACTTGGTAAAGAATTATTTTGGTTGAAATTCCCCATTTTCCATTTCGTCCTTTTCATATTCAGTTATGTACGTGACAAATATGCACCCTCAATGAAAATGAATCTTGAAGGAATAATGTACTATAACAAATATAATCAGGTAATTACATTGTATTTTCCATGTTAAGCTATCTTTTTTTTGTAGTTCTCAAAGTGGCAGTCTATGGATTGTATTCTTTTGTGTTCATAATGTGAATATAATGCATTTAATACTTTGGCAGTTTAATTCGACAGTCTGATTCTTAACCTAATGAAAGTGCCTCTTATTTAAGGCAATTTTATCATTTGTTTATTCTATTGTCGTTAACAAACAATGTGATATTAGGTTTTTTTAACTGGAACAGGGATGACGATCACTGTTATCAAGGTTTTTCGTTCATAACTACAAAGCTAAGACACTCAGGACCATTCCCCCATTCTGATGGGATACAAATTTTGTATTTCTGGCCCTAGCATTGGCCGAAATACCGGAGCTTGCAGTGACATTATCCTGGAGCCTGATACATGATGTACCAATTTTACGACTATATAATTTTAACAAAAATCCTACTAAAATGTTCATTGACTTGGAGAGATTTAGATAAAATCCTGATGATTTGCAACAGCAGTCTCTAGTTCAAGCGGGCATTGATTTTTACCGATTTTGACTATTTTGAAGTAGGTGCCACTTTTTCCGTCTCTTAATGAAATATTCGTTATCACAATCAAGCATATGTTTTATAGATTCTAAACAGAAGCTAAAAGCGCGATTTTATTCTCTTTGAAATGTCGTGGTTTTGCCGCAAAATTTTCTTCTACTCGAGTGAAGCCTGATTTCGGAATGTCCATGGGAGTCTCTCCCCAAAGTCATGCGTCGATGGTCATCTTTTAAGAGCTGATCATGTTTATTAAGTTAATTTTAATTTTTTATAAATTTTTATATGTTGTTATTTTTATATAAATTTTTATTTATAAATTTATATTTTATAATTTATTATATAATTTTAACATTATTGATGAAATTACTTTTAAACTTCAACTCTATGGTTAAACTTGAACTTCATTAACATTAAAACTGCGGTGGAACTTGAAATTGAAATTGAACATTAAACTTCCCGAACAGGTTAAATTTCACGAACTTTCTACGGTTAAATTTCAACTCTATTTTACATTAAAATTGAAAGTGAAACTTAAGTTGTGTTTGTTGTAGCAGTAGAAGTAAGTAAAGAAGTATATATTGATTAAATATAAAAATATTATTGTTGAATTTGTTAGAGGTGATTTTGGTGTGTTTATTTTTTATAAATAAATGATATTTTTAAAAATGATTTCAGATGTACATAGGTGCATACCTATATCTACTCATGCGTGTATGTAAAATAAAAATGTATACTTAAGTACAATGAAATATCCTTGATGTAGAAGAATTTCTAATGAACATGAAAAATAAAAAATAAGTCCAACATAATATCCTTTGTGAGATAGAGGAATTTTAGGTAAATCATAAAAATAAAAACAAGGTACAACAAAATATTTGTCGCAAGAAAGAAGAATATCTGTTTAACAAGGTGTAATAGAATATCATCTAGTCAGCAGGAAGAAGAAAGTACATTGAAGATTGGGAATGCATACACAGACGAAAGGGGAAAGCGACCAATAAGTTTCGATGAAGGTATAAGAGGTCAAGCTAGAGTAGGTTCAAACGAGGGTATGAGAAGTTGAGCTCGAGCACAAAATGGAGGATGCATGTAGGGTTGAGCAACAAATGACAATTGAACAGTAAAATAAAGGAAATGTGTTACATAGTCATTGACGTGAATAGAGAGAAAAAAGTCACCACTAGGTTGGGAGGAACACGTTCGATGATTGTCAATCTTGTGGATATAGATGGAAGGGAAAGTGAGAAAAATAGTTTGGTTGAGAGGAGTTATTTCGCAAAGAAAGAACTTACGTCAAAATCAATATCTTGATTTTTGTGATATAATGAATTTTTTTGTTTGATAATATATATTGTAAATTGTATGATACATAGTTAAAAATAATGGTGTATAGCATTTAAATGCAGTAACAAATGCAACTTTAAACTTCATTAACAAACCCTAGGTCAACTAAGGGAGCATCTAATATTACAGTGGAAAATTCTTTTTATCGATTACATCTGATATTGTATGTAAATGCTCTTTGTGAACATAGTTTTTTTTAGGTAGTAGTCACTTTTACTTGATGTGATCTCGTGTATATGAATGATCGTAGTATATAATTTCACCTTGTGGATGTGATTTATAATTTGAACATAGATTTAATATTTTACAAATTTTTATCTTAAAATTTTAAATATTATTTATAAAATTATTTTTAATTTCAATTCTGTATCATTATTATAGTTAGAAAATTTTGTTATTAAATAAACTTAAAACTTGCATATTTACCTTTTAAAGATCAATATTACACATAATTGTCAAAAAAATTTAATAAGACAACAAAAAAAAGTCGGTCATCCTTTAATTTAAATCAAACGAGACTTCAGGAATCATAATTTTTTTTAGTTTTTGTCATTTTTAAACTCTTGAAAAAGAGTTCTGTGCACATTATTTTTAAGAGTTATTAAAAATAGGAGCATTTTCAAAAATTTCTAATGCTAGTGTTGATGGATATGGATGAAAACATTTATAAGATTCGGAGATATTCATTCTTCTTTTCAAATTATTCAAAAGTAATCTCTTAAAAGAAATATGTTAATATTTTTACTTTTTATGTTACGTAGAACATGCAATCCTGTTACTTTGGTCAACAGTCAACTCAACTGAGAATTATTTTTCTATCTGTAATAATATGCAAAGATAATATTATAACATGACGACATAATAATAATAATAAAGAGAAATTTTTTTATATGCACTTGGAGGAAGCATGTCCTCACAGTGTTGAATTTTGTTTCTACAAGGACATGAGAGATTAAAATTAATCATGTAGATATTATCATATAACTAAGTATTTATCCTTGATTTTTAAAGGTATTAAAATCGATCAATTTCTTCTAAATCTTAGCGATTAATTTTTAAATTAAATATTTTAGTGAATAGATTTCAGATGAGGTTTTTATTTTAATACATAATAATTATATTATACTAGAGATTAAACATTTTAATAATTATTTTTTAAAATAATTAAATATATTATATTCCTATTCCCCACTTTTGTTTTGCGCAGTTTTTATATGTTGAAAAATTGCGGCACACCAAATTATCTCCTTATCTCGATGTCTGTCGGCCTTTCCGTCCCACCCCGGCAGAACTAGGGTTAGGGCTTCATCGTCTTCCATTCTTCTCGTCAATCCTTGCGATCTACTGCAGTCATGTACAACGGGATCGGCCTTCAGACACCGCGGGGCTCCGGTACGAATGGCTACATCCAGACCAACAAGTTCTTCGTCAGGCCACGGACTACCACCGCCGGCGCCGGGGTCGGCGACAAGCCCCCGCTCGACCGCAACAGCATCGGCGGCGTCAAGAAGGCGAACAGGGACATCCTCGAGCACGACCGAAAGCGGCAGATCCAGCTCAAGCTTCTCCAGCTGGAGGAGGCTCTCGTGGATCAGGGGTACACGGACTCCGAGATCACCGAGAGACTTGAGGAGACGAGGAAGACGTTGGAGGCGGAGGCCGCTGTGGGTGACGGTGCAGAGGATGGTGCCGGAAGGTCGGGCACACGGATAGGTGCCGAAAAGAGGTGAGATCGATGTTTGCAATATGCTTGCGTTGATGATACGGAAAAAAGGAATTTCTTACATTAATACCTGTTTAGTATTATTTTGAAAATGTCTGTCAAAAAGCTTATTTGATGAATTGATCACTAAATGGAGTTGTCAATATAGTATCTTGAGTTTGCAGTCGTTTTTCATGGAATTTTTTTTGCAATTGTTGGGTTCGTTGGCGATTCCATTCTATTAATTTGCCAAAGATCTTTTCTCTCGTGTGTATTTATCTTTTGATTTTTCTATCTTCAAGCAATTCAACACGAGTCGAATTGTACAAGCTATCTTTTTGGATCTTTGTAGCGGACATAAGGTTTCTGCACCTCAAATGAATGGAAAATAATGTCTGGTTCGGTATTCCTATTGAAAATGAAGGAAATAACATAACATAACATTTAACAATAGTATTTTCTTATATTTCACTCATAAATTATTATTTTCATCATTTAATGAGAACATAGATGAAATCCAATCAGGCCTTCATGCGGCAACTAATTCATGCATTCAGTTCATTTTCTCAATAAATATCGCTTGGGTCAATTTTTTGGTTGGTAACCTCTTAATCTCTCTTTTATCGTATTTAGAGTTTGAATGGATAAGTGTGCAACATCGTTGTTTTGTTTTTCTAACCATGACATGAATTCTTTTTAGTTAAGAGATGCTTACTAACTTATTATCTTACCAGAGTTTCTGATACCCAATCACATCAAATTGCTGCAAGAAAAGAAAAACAACTGGAAGCTATGAGAGAAGCCCTTGGAATTGAGCAAGAAGATACTTCCTCCAAATTGGAACTTGAAGAAGAAAATTTGCAGGACAAATCAAATGATTCAGGGTCCGAAGAATCTGATGATGCTGACAAGGACAAATCAGAAAAGGCTTCAAAGTTGAAGCAATTTGGAACTGATAATTTTGATAATGCCAAACAAGAAATTCAGAAGGGTAGGCAAGATATCCAAACTGAAAAAGGCACCACTTTGGAAGCAAAAAATTACAACAGATCTGAAAATAAATGGTCCAGAAACCATGAAATGCAAGAAGATGGAGAACTAAGATATTCTGATGATTCTGATAGGGAGAACCGACTGAAAGAAAATAAGAAGGTGAAGGAAGATACAAGGAAAACTCAGCACCACAGTCCCAATGGAGATGGAGACATTGATAAGTTCGAATATAACACAAAAAGAAGTGCATCTGAAATAAGGAAGTACAAGCAATCTGAAAAGCCAGATAGATACAAGGACAGTCTTGATAGTGATAGAAGAAACTGGAGTGAAAGACTGAAGAAGGGCACCAGAGAAGGCATCTATAATGATTCTTCAAATGACAACGATGGTCATATGCAAAAAAGAAACCTAAACCATCATGTGAAACAGAAGAAAGCTATTAAAGGAAAACATGACATGGATGATTCAGAATATGATAGTGATTTAATTGAGAAAGATGTGAGAAAGGGAGTATATAAGAGTGACAGAAAGCAAAGAAGGCCTTATTCAGATTCAGATTCAATGTCAGAGTCAGATCCTTATGAAGGGAAGCACAGCAAATACCAAGTTGGGGGAAATAGGCAGAAGAGACGTTATGATTCTGAGGATTCAGATCCTGATATTTCTTTGGACAAGAGTAGAGAGACACACAGTAAGAATAAGAAAGTCAACAGTCAGAGGAAAACAAGGCGTGACTCCGATGATTCTGATTCCAGTACTGAAACTAGTAGGGAAGGGAAGATAAAGCAACAGGAGAGGGTACACCGATACAGTGATAGATCAGGCATCAGAAAACTTGATAATGATTCCAATCGTTGGAAATTAAGTTCTGTAGGGAAAATGGATAGGGATAAGGGGAGGAAAACAAGGCATGACTCTGATGATTCTGATTCTAGTACTGAAATTGGCAGGGAAGGGAAAATAAAGCTACAAGAGAAGGTAGACCGATACAATGATAGATCAGGCTTCAGAAAATGTGAGGATGATTCTGTATGTGGGAAATTAAGTTCTGTTGGGAAAATGGATAGGGATAAGGGGAGAAAGAGGTGTCATTCTGATGAAAGCTCTGATTCTGAGGGTGGCAACACAAAGTCTCGAAGAGTTTCAGGGAAAAGAGAGTGTTTTACTAAAAGAAAATTTGGTTATGATAGTGATTCAGATTCAGATCATGGTAAACAATTAAAGAACACTGAGGATAGAAAAGGCAGGACTAAAAGAGCCAGACAAAGACGTGACACTGATGATGATGAAAGCAGCAATTCTGATAGGGGCAACGCAAGGTCTAGAAGAATTTCGGGGCAAAGGGAGAGTTTTACTGAAAGAAAATCTGGTTTTGATAGTGATTCAGATTCAGATTATGGTAGACAAGGAAAAAAGACCAAAGATAAAAAAGACGGGGATAAAAGGACCAGACTAAGACATGACACGGATGATGATGACAGTACTGATTCTGCCAACAATAATCGGGAGAAGGATGCTGATAGGAAGAGCAGATTACGGCAGCGGATGGTTTCCACAACCGAAGATAGTGGTAATAGTAGCTCTGAAGAAAGTAGTGATCTGCAGTTTGGTAGCACTACTAGCAGCAGTGATTTTAGTGAAGATAGAAATGCTGGAAGAAAAGGAGTAATCTGGAGAACAAAAAGGGGCAGCAAGGATAGGAATGAAGTGCATGCATCTGTCCTGCACAAACAAAAGCCTGGTTATAAAATTGGCAGAGAAAGAGATGGCGATGAGACAACTAGAAATATCAGTTCTAGAAAGGATCTAACTGTAGACAACAGGGAGGGTCGTGGGGAAGCTATTAGGAAGTCTGATGCAAATTACCAGTTTGAAACTGATCTAGATGGAAAAAAGAGGAGACATTTTGAACACGATAGAAATAGAGAGCAGATTGAAGCCTTGAAGAAAATTGATAAATCTGAGTCTAAACAAGATGTTCTAGATGCCTACATTGGTGCTGTGAAAAGAAACAGAGATCCTGAAGTTGATGAGCTTGATAGACTGCATTCAAAGTCCAGGAGACACTCAGATGAAGATGAACGAAGGAAGTCAAGGCAGTGCGCAATAGATCATTATTCAAGTCAGAGAGAATATGCAGATGAGAAAAATAGCGTCTATAGGAGAAGAATTGATCACCCTGATTCAAGGAGGGAACAATATAATGAATATAGGAAGAGAAACAGAAATGGAGATGAAGAGCAAGAAGATCTTGCTAAGAGGAGAAGGCATGGTGGTCATTCTGTGCAACGCTACGAGGATCGGTACAACCGCAGGTATGATAAATACCAAGAATGGAACAGATACAAAGAAGGTGAACGTGGTAATCAAAGTAACAAGAGAGAGGAAGGTGAAAACGGTAACAGAAGTAATAAGAGAGTTGGAAAGGAAGATGGTGATGTTGGAAGGTACGATTGGTCTCGGGAGCATCATGAGTCAAGATCTGAGCACAGGTACGATTATGCTGATCCAGATCGGAGACGAAGGCATGGCTGATGGCGCCCCCGTATTAAGTGGTAAGATGTTTTATTATATTGGGATTTTGTCTATAATAGCCCCATGTGTCCATACTCCTCGGTGGACTTTTTACCGGCTCTCTCGGTGAATCGAATTGGTTTCATTATGTCGTTGCACACGAGTGAGACTGGTTCAGAAGCTATAAAGATGCTTGCTCATTGTTTTGCAGGGCTTTTCTGGGCATCTGATACTAATAGATTATTTTCCTGCTGTCGTGCTGCAGGATTGCCTGTTGCTTGCTTGCTTGCTGCGGGTCTACGTTCTCTGGAAAGCGTTAAATGCGTCAGTTATCTTTTCCTCTCTGTGCTTGGTTTTACGGCATGGCAACATTTTCACGTGTTTATGGAGCCTTGTGGTGTTAGTTTCTTTTATCTTTTGCCATCTATGTCAGATATGCCTTCCATCCGACTGTTACAATTATTACCGCTTATATTCTAAAGCTGGCCATTGGCGAATCTGAAGATTAATAGTCTCCCTAGTAATCATATCCATTATGTCACGCTGTCGGTATAGGTTGTTTCGAACTTTGTCATGGTATGTTGTATTCGTATCGAAATTCTATCCATGTAAATTATTCTCCTCGCTTTATTCATGTATTCGTACGTTGTGCTTGTTTGTCTGTGTTTTCTGTCACTTTGCGGAGAACTTGCTAGAGAAAGGAATGAAGAACCATAGAAAGGAACGGCTAAGGGTGAGTACGGGGTGTTTGTAAAAAAAAAAAGGTTAAATTTTTTACTATTTTTTATTATTTCTTAATATTATCGAAAACATAAATCTCTTTCTAGTAATGTCTAAGGAACAATATGTACTACTTATATCACACCTATGATGCAATCATATCGTGAAGTTCATTTTTACTAAAAATGATATGTGATCTATTTTGGTAGAACTACGCTTTTCTGTTTATAGATATTATAAAGAGATTTCTCTGTGGTTGAAAATAAATTAGAAATTTCTGTAAATAACTTAAAAGTTTCATTCGTAATTTGAATTTATAAAAGTCGATCTTTTACAATTATTTGGACTAATTTTGTGACATGATGTCAGTGTACTTGCCAGTGACATGAACACCCAAGAATTGTGACGTGATGATATAGGTCTCGTTTGGACGTTGGTATATTATAAATGTGATAAAATGGAGTAACTTTAATAGATTAAAGTGAAATTTTAAAAGTAGTGTTTGTTTAAGGTGTTATAGAATATTACAGATTTTCAATTTTATTGTTTTATGGTATAAGTTGTAGTAATAATGTGCTGTTTACAATTTTATGAATGTATTTATTGTAAATAAAAATTAATAAAATATGTTATGAATAATGATCCGTTTTCGTCAATTTATGTTATGAATAGTTTTTTCATAAATTACAAGTGTGATTTTGATAAAAAGTGGAATATGGAAAGAGGAAAATGTGTGAGAAAGAATTGGAATTCTTAAAGACCAAAAAGTGAGAGAGAGAACTTAGTTACTTAAGAATAACAATGTTTATTATTTTTATTGGAATTTAAATTTTAATAAATATAAAAAGGGTTTAATGGTTCTGTA
>JAMKPZ010008718.1:0-11065 GCA_024699675.1 Amphibolis antarctica | reverse complement strand
ATATTTCATTTCCAGTTAATACAAATTTTCCAAAATTTTAAAAAAATTATTATTTTTAACTTTTGTGGCATACACAAACCACTTATTTTTCCAACATTTTTAACTTTCTATTTCTATTTTCGTCTAGACTTTTTAAACATTCTTTTTTAGACATTCCATCGTATACAAACAAACCTAATATCATGAAAGATGAGGAAACTTCACCTGTAGAAGATCAACAGCATCAGCCAACAGCAATATATAACGTTGTTGACCATCCACTTCATAGTGAGAGATGAAATTCTATGTTCAAACCTAGACAAAAACACTTATCATTATTAAAAAAAGCAGCATCAAGCTCTAATAAAGGGACTGCACAAACTATGCACGAGGCTTCCATTGTTGATACCCATGCTAGCCTTTTCAGTTTTGACTACAGGCCATTGTTTGCAGTGACCTAACAATCTTTATAAATCAGTTATACCGTACACTAAGCAATATAAGACAAGAAGATAATTTCCATAAAAGAATTCACTTCATATAACCATTAAAGACACGAACAGTCAAAATTGTACCCTTTGAATAATGGTAATGCTGTCCAGATTCACACCTAAAACATCTTTCCCACTGATAGAGTGAAAGATTAGTTACATTATCTGCTGTTGACACTTATTGAAGTAGCACGTAGGTTAATGGATTTATGTATTGCTAGCAACAAGTGACACTGGGGCCAAAGACATGACAAAAGCAAGATGATAGAAAAGAGACACGGTGAATACTAGAATACAATTGATGTAGTTTCGTATTGATACCCTAGGTAAAATGTTCCATCAATAGTTACACTGTGCACCTGAATATATAATTATATAAAGCAACTGCTGCAATTCCATGTAACTAGTGCACAAAGCTTATCTTCATACCATTTCAGCTGCATGAAAATATTTATATGATGTAAGCCAATCATCCACATTTTTCTCCGAGACAATGAAGAGAACATGAAGAGAGATGTGCATTTTAAAATATCAAGAAAATGAAATGTCAAGTATGTAGAATAAATTGTTGAATTGCCCACGTAATCTAGGAGTAATTGAGAAAGATCGTGGAAAGCATATTTATTTGTTTAAAACTTCAAATTAATTCAATGAAGGATTTATAATAGTTGATTTGAGATTGTCACTAACATTGAATTTTGATGACCCAGGAGAACGATTTGTGTGACAGAACTATGGTGGAATTAGACTTCATGTTTTTGTCATGCATTCTGAAACCTACATTTTTCAATGCAATAGGTTTTGATGTCTCAATTTTTTGCATTTATAAGTGAAATATCATCAATAATTTGGACAGGATTCAAATGCTCATATCCACAGTAGACTAGTAAGGTTCAATAGACATTTTCCCCATCCATCACATATATAACAATAAATCAACACTATGTATTCCTTTCTTATTCTATTTCCAAAAATGGATATATTCTTTCAAGAATTATCCTCTCATCCACCGTTCAGATGGAAGTTGCAAGATGCAGAGAATGATATTATACTTAATATATTATAAATAAAATCATGTGGATTTTTCTAGAAAATGGTAATATATGCATAGACAATTGAAGTGGAATGTTTATATTTTATAAAGGCTGAAAATTGAATAGCAAGAGAAGTCCTAAAGTGCAAAAGATCAAAGTATACCATGAGAACTAAGAAGGAACGTGCCAAAATGGATATTATCAAATGTAAACCTAACAGACCACATATCCACTCTAGTTGAGAAATAAGTAGCTTGCAGCAGGAGCTCTATGCCAAATAATAACAAACTGCAGATAAGCAAGAAAACAATTTGACAACAAAAACATGCAGAGGATTGGTAAAAGCCCTCCCTAGGCCAAACCAAAAGATTCTGATGTTTAAAAGATTTTGATGTTTAAAAACCCTGTTTCAATGATAATCTTTCTTTCAAACCAAATATAATGTTACATATTTACAATCACCAAAACAGCTTCTTATGTGCCCAAATAAAGTAGCAAAATGCAAGGATGATGAACTTGTGGAGTACCCCATGTAGTGGATATGGGCGACTCCCTTGCACAAATGTTGCAGAAACTCCACCACAACAATACTCAGAAAATGGCAACAGAACATCAAACACTCAACACTAGAATTTATCAAGTAATCAGTTAATCACAATGAATATTCCACGTACCTTGACAAATTAGAGGAAGAGGCCTTGTGGTTTGCATGATGAACTTGAAATTAGTCTCAAAATCTCAAACACGAGGTAGGGCATGGGCTCCATTCTTGTCCACTTGCTTCACAAACGGCAATACACAATCTAATATCCTTCCAAAGAAGGACCAATGTTTGGCAAAAAAAAAAAAAATGTGGATGGGCCAAAAGGAACAGAAATCTCCCTAACGTACATGGAGGCTTGCATTTAAAAAAAACTGTTGCCTGTAATCATTGAAAATCTTGGTTTGGAATTTTGATCCTCCTGGAGGACATTCTCCATTCTCAGCATCTGAATTCTTTATTTTCTGTTAGAAATTGTAACTTCTAACATATGATATGATTTACTCTTAAATTAAATGCCAAAAATAAAGCTTGAGATAAATTCAATAACGGAATTTAATATGCAGTAGAATGAAAAGATTGAAGTGATTACGGTGGGTAGTAAAACGGAAAGCAAAAGGTACAAAAGACTATCATGCTATCACTATGGACTCCTATAAGCTACCTGGATTGATCTTATTGACAGAATATATGATTCTTGGAATATATTGAGTTATTCTAAGTATCCTTGGATTTTCATCATTGAATCTATATTTCAACTGCCGCATTGTTCCTTTCTCCTGCGAAGTTGTCTTTTTCATTGACTCTATTGTAGTAACAACTTGACTATTTCTTCCTTTCCCTTTAATGTGTAAAAACAATGAATGAAGCTCTCGTGAATGTGGGGTCGGATAGGGAATTGAACACTGCCACAAAGTTTTCCTTTTCCTTTTCATTTATCATTTCAAATTGTTCTTGCACCTGATGTTGGATATTCAATGAAAAAAGATAAGATTTTTGACTGCTCAAAAAACAAATCAAAAATTCTTGAGATTCTCGACCTTTGAATCAAAAGACAATCTTGTTAAATGCCACAACACTTAGACGGAATTTTGAAAAAATAGAATGTTTTGAGTATGCTACTATGATTGCAAACCCACAACAACAGCTTACATGTTTCAAGAGATAAACATTTTATCTCAATTGCTTGGTCTCCCTACATATTAGTGCTCATTGTATGCTTAAAACTTGCATATAATTACTTCATCAAATATCATTTCTTTTACAAAGCCAACCCCCATACTGATGTAGAGTGAAGTTTATAGGGAGGTCCAGCTATTTATTAAGGCAAAACATTAAGAAGAATAGTTTGAAATGTTAGGATAACCTCACATTCATTTATTTATTTTCAAGATTTGAAATAAGAAAGTCCATCTAAAATCAGAAGGAAATAATGTGTACATAACATGGCAATAACAGACGAGAAATAAAATCCTCAGGTACCTAAAACACATAAACCTTGAAAGTTGGAAGCATTGCCACCATAAACAAAATGCTATTGTATTGGTAACCAGACAAGCCTACAAAAAATGAAATACTATGAAAACTTTACTTTCTTAAAAAAGTATGTTCACTAGGAAAAATTTTAAAAATAGTTGTCCTGATCATACTGTAACGTTAAACACCTCACATTGATTTTAGAAGCAAAGGAAGCATGACAAGCACTAGAATGATTTGCTTCGACATCAATGAATTTTTATAGGAAAAGTTAAAACACGGAATGTGAGAGGAAATGGAAATTAGGATAAAATGGAAAAATCAAGGAAAAATATAAAAAAGGAAAAATTTTGAAAACAAAAAGAAAATGGAAAAATAAAAAAACCACATTAGTTCCAACCTTTATGGATAACTCTTGATTTTTACTCCCCCGAACAAACGTAATAATACAGTCCTTTTCAAGTGGGCATTTTATATCTCCATACATGATTTCTGCATCTTCACACAAAATAGCAAATTCTACAATTGAACTGGAGAATAACAAAAGAAGAAGAAAATTGGCAAGTACTTGAAATGCAAAATTTTAAGATGATAAATGACCTGACAAGTGCAATTAAAGGCATAACCATGTGTTTGAACCCTCATCAGATACTCCCAAATCCACTAGAACACTTGTATAAGAAAAATGCCTGTATTGATAGGATAAAATGATATCAAGTAGAAGTACAACACATTTAAAATACTTTAAAACTATCAACAACGAATGTCATTCCTTATTCCATTTACCCATAGAAAAACTTATTGTCCATGAAATAAAATCCTACACATAGATGCTACTAAATAAAAAATAATGCATCATGTGGGATATAAAGATGCGAAAATATAACAGGTGCACATAATGTCCAATGTTAGCTGGATCTCATGACCTTAAAATACAAAGGAAATATTGACATCCCAAAGGAAATATGTATACCAGACTTTCTGAATTACAATTATATGGAAAGTGAAATAAAATATTATGCAAGCATTCAAAAGACAGAGGTATCTAACCTCCCTTCTTTCCAATCATGCTGCAATGAATCAGCCAGAAAGTGTAATATTTAGATCACAAGGCACACTGTTCAATTATCATGAAAAAGAAGAGAGGACCTGGAGAATTTAAAGATTATCTTTGTCAATTATCTTCCAACTTGCCATACTTTTGTGATGTGCAATTTGTTCTTTATTGAAAAATATTCAGCACCTAAAGAAATAGGTAGGCCAAAAACATGTACAGAGAGAGGGGGAATAGTCCATGCTGTATTGAAGAGAATAATTTATTGACCAAAAAGAGAGGTTTCCACTTTGTAATCTTTCATATTCACAATCGAAACCCCAAATTCCAATTGAAGATAGAATAAAGAAGAATTAGAATAATGCACTACAAATAGAGTAATTTCCCAAACAAAAGATTATGCCATTAGGCTTAAATGAATATGATCAATGGCAAAGTGATCCCAACCCAATCTCCCATAGAAATCCATCATAATCCAGCAGTCAACAGAAGGCTATTTTCTGGCACCAAAATCTAGGACTGTACACATCATGAGAATCATCACATCTTGTTGCCGCAATAACACTGAAATGGAGGCTGTTACTGCCCAGTATATTGCAGAAAATTATGCTGCATATTCATTTTCGATGACTGGCTGTGTGCGAACCATGGTGGCCACTGCTAGCTTAGCATTACCAATTTGCTGCGTTGCCAGCACCTCTCCAATCTCAGAATGTTTAACCATGTCTGCCATCATCCTCTTCCTCCTATATTTTGATAAACATAGTACAAGTACAACAATCAGAACAAGTACCAAAATTCCACCAACAGCACCAACAACAATCTTCCAAATTTTGGAATTTCCCTTCTTAGAATGCTCAGGGCTTGGACCAGGGGGGAGTGGTGCTGGAGGTGCTGGAGGTGCTGGAGGTGCTGGAGGTGGAATGAGTGAGGAATTCATTACAAGAGCAAAATGGCCTTGAACATATGTGGTGCAAATATTTCCAGAAGATGAATTACCAATCTGGACAGATCCATTCAAATAAAAATGGACACATTTGGCAGACTGGTTGTTCTGAAATTGACTGAAATTGATAGATATGGGTTCTACTTTGGCTACAGTATTAAGCTCAGGCAAATTTTTAGCAGATAGGTTTTTTGCCTCATAAACAAGGAGGCCAAACACCGGGGTAACCAAGGTGTACCCTGGAACATCATAGTATTCTGAGGACCAGTTACTCAAATTCTGGTAAACCAATGCAAGCCTCACAACATAAGGAGTTGCAACAATTCCAATAGGGATGTCCAAATAATTGAATCCTTTAAATCCTCTTCTCCTCAAACTTCCGCTCCTAAGCCTCACTACAGAAAGACTGATACCTGAGAAATTGGAGGGCACATCAGCTTGGTAGATCGTTCCAGTACGTGGACGATCAAAAGCTTGGTAAGCATAATCCTGGAGGAGGTCATCTAATAAGCTGGCTTTGGTTGGGTCAGCCACCGTGGACTGTGCATTGAATTGACACAAGGAGAGCACTTGGACTAATGTGATGACAAGGACAAGGTAGCAGAGTGAATTCACTGTCATCTTCAACTTCTCTGTAGAGTTATCTGAGTCTGTCCACCTCAGAGAAAGGTCCAAATAACTCCTAACCTACTGGCTTCTTTAAGTGATTTCGACCTAAATCTTCCACATTTTGAAAAAAATATGCCAGTTAATAAAATCCAACAATTTCAACTTCAAAAGGCACGAACGCATCATTTATTTTGTTAGTTAATTAAACCATTAAATAAGAAAGTTAATTGGGAATGATACCTCACAATGATGTTCCTGATTTTTTCACTGTGTTTTCCTCGTATTTCTTTTTCTTGTCATGTTTTTGTTTTGAGTCACTTCGATTCCAAGGTTCACTGTCAGATCCAAATACAGAGAACATTATGCAAGATAATATGTACTTTTATAAACTAGACTAAAACAGACCAATGGTTGTAAATGCATATGAAAAATATTTTATTCTTGCTTCAATACAAGTATTTAACATAAGAAAAACATGATATTAAAAGCAAGCACCAGTGCATCCCACTAGCAGAAAACTAAAAATATAGAGAATGACCATATGATGCCCAAGCATATCTTATGTGCGTTAATTCTACAAGCTAATCGATGCTCCTCCAATCCAGACGCATGCATACATGCTAAAAATTGGAAATGCTATATCATCGATCAGACAAGCAATTGTAGCTTAAAATTAAAATTGTAATCTCATTCTCTAATGAATCGATTTGCAATGTACAATCCACTCAATCACAGATTACTCACACTTAATCGCCGCCCCCAAACTAATTCGTGAAGTAGAGCAGGAGGGAGGCAGCGACACGAGGGGTACGTCCGCGTGTATAGTCCTGTAGAATGAGGAGGCCACTAAACCTTCCCCTGGCACATCGACACCCCGTGGAGCCGTTGTCGCCAGAAAAACATAGAGGCGCAGCCAGATAGGACGTGACGGCCGGTCAACGCACGGCGGATCTACTTCTCGTGGTCGCCGCCGGTGGCGGTAGACGCGGTGGCTGTAGCCGAAGCCCAGCGGCAGCGACAGTAGCTAACCGGGTGGGACTGGATAGGGATTTCGGCGTCGACAAATTTTACATTTCCCGTGGATCCCGTTTTTGCTCAGACATTTATTTATCATTTATCGTTCGTTTTTTAAAAAAACCAATTATCGGTTTAGGAATGACAAATTGCATTATTTACCGCCGATGTTAACTTTTTTGATTTTACACCTTGTAATTTTGCAATTAGTACAACACAATTGAGTTTCTTTTCAATGACGAAAAAAAAAAACAGAAAATAATAAATTGACGAAAATGAAAATAATGGAAAATTACTAAAATAAGGGTAATTGTATACATATGAAAAATATAAGAAATTTTAAAATTTAAGTGTTTGTATCGTAGAAACCTCTATTTTTAGACTTACTCGATTAATGCATTTGAAGTCCATAATAAATAATTAGGTTGTTAAAGTTCATTTATCGTCACTAACTTAATTCTTTAAGACCCATTATTGCAACAAATTTTGTGGAATAGATTACAAATTTATTTCCGTCCTTAAATGAGATATATCTTATTTCACAGACTAATAATGAGGTATTTATATGGAATGAACATAAAATTAAATTAACAAAAATTAATTTCTCGATTAGAATTGAATTAAAGAAAAATAAATTTATTACTAAGATGTTTGTGCATCTAAGAGAATTGATGAGAATTAAAAAAAAATGTGTTTGTATATGGTAAGAATTAAAGAGAATTGAATTTAAAAAATATTAAATTTTTTTATTTTATTTTTAATTTAACTTTTTTTTACCATTATATACTTTTCATAAAAGATAAAAATATATAATTTCTACACTTAATTATCAAATGAGTAACATAAATACTATATTAATAAAATTAAGTAAGAATACAATATTAAAAATATAACAAGTACGTTAAAAATTGAAGTATAAAATAATAACAATCACGTTATTTTATTGTTCCACATTTCTAATATAAAAATGTATTAACTGTTGAGCGAAAAAGGGAGACACCTTATACGGATAGAAGACGAATGAGGAAATGAGACGATAGAGAGGAAATAGAAGACGACGATAAACTTTCACATGGCTAGATAATGACGACTATTGCATTAAACTTTTTACTTGTAGCGATTACGTTGTACGAAGAAAAAATGAAGAGAAACAGAGATGTTGGATGATGACGATAAAGGAATGTTAACTACATTGTGTAATTTCGAAAGTACAAGAACGGTCACATGAAGCAACGATAATCATATAAAAGAGAAGGGAAAAATGAATTTCAAGATGGATATTAAGAAATGAATTCTTAACATTAATATTTACATAATTTTAGATCAAAAATTCAATTCTTGATCTTTAAAAATACATAAATACAAGAATCAGATAAAATTAAATTCCACCTGATTTAATTTTACCAAATTCTTTAAATACAAACACATTCATTTTCCCACCTTGCTTAATCTGTACGTTTGATGTGTGGGGCTTCAGCAATTAATGGATGGGTTCAAGATTTTCCCAGCGGCAACTTGCATGCGGATGAATTCAAATCGTCACATCATCGGAAATGAGAATTTCAAATTTTCAACCCAAGGGATTGTAAAAGTCAACAATTGCAGGCCGTCCAACGCTTAATCGATCACGACTTTGCTGTCCCTTGACCTGATCTCGGCCTAACAAGTAGATAAGTGATAACGTTCATCACACATGGGCGTCTCGGGTTTTTCCCTTTTTTAATTTTTATTTAAATTTTTAGCATTTCTGTCCATTCCTTGACCTTTAAAATAGGAATATAAGAAATGAAAATAAAATATCTAGAAATAGAAAAAAAATTAAGATTATTTATGTATGTTATAAAAAAATCAAGAAAATTTCTATACGAATGTAGATAAAATTTATAAAAATTAAATATTAATACTTTTTAAATATATTTTAAAAATAATTCGAAAATAGTAATACAAATTGTTTAATATTTTATCAAATTACTTGTATAAGAAATTATAACAACTTAATATGTACTTAAAAATTTCTTGTAACTTAAAATTTTTCTAGAATTGAATATGACTAGCGCTGTTCTCTTCTAGATATATATTCACTGTGTAAAAAAACCTTTAAAAATTGTAATTACGAATTCAATAATGGTCTAAAGAGATTAAACAAGATGTAAAGGGTTAGGTGTACATTGTAATAAAATTTCTGCAAGAATTGTTCAAACTCAACAGGTGAAAAATAGCGAAAAGAATCTATACTCGTAGTAATAAAAAATTTTAAAATTTTTTAATATTTCTCAAGATACACAAATATCTCAAAATCTAGAAATTTTTTTGAAAATTTCTTTTTCCAAGACTTTTAAAAGACACGGTCTCTTGTTTAATTAAGAGTTTTTCACTGTACACTGAAATGATCTACAGCAATATTTATCAAATAACTTTAACATATTATATTAAAAACTATATAAAAATACTGTATAATTTTTTCAAAAACATGAAACGATTAAACATCACGTAATCTAATTATACCTCTCACAGACACATACGATAGTAAGGTAGACTTTATTTGAAATAGGACCTGCTTATAAATTTAAAGATTAAAAAGTCTTTAAATTTACCGCAAGAAACCAACTCAAAAATCGTATTTCCCCGTTTTCAGGAGCGTTTTATTTATTTCTCTGGATCTGTCGGAGAGAAAAGAACGGGTCCAACGAAGAAAAGAAAAGCACGCAAACGCGGAAGTTCGCGTTGTGAGAAGCGGAGAAAAAACCTTCGTTGAAAATTCTGCATGATCGCGAGGCAATTTTACCGCGTCAAACGCTAAACAATTGTCATTATAAAAATATTTATCTTACCATTTCGACTATTTTATGTGAGATCATGTTAATTTTCCTTGTATCGTTTTAATTTTATCAGATATATATATATACTCTCAATTGATATCACTGGAATTATTTTTAAGTGGTATTTTAATTCAATCATATAAATTTAATCTAATTTTCTTATATTTTTTATCTTAAAATTATGTATAATATAATATTTAATATATATAAATAAATAAATAAAATTTATTTTAAATATAATCTTTATTATTCATAATAATTGATCAAAATAAGAATTTCTTAGGAGATTACTTGTTTTTAATATTAGTTTATCTAAACACATTAATTTTGAAGTTCTGATTATTTTAATATAGATCATAATCCTTTAATTGTATTTATAGAAAAATAATTTTATAAGTGTTTAAATTTAAGTTATTTTTAAAAAATTTTATTCTAAGTAATTTGGTAATTTTAATTGAAGGAAAAAGTTAAGAGGTTTAAAAAGGAAGGAAAGGAAAAGATGAAAATTAATTTTAATATATTTTTAATTATTACATTAAATATCTATAAAACTAATTTTTTATAAGTATTACGGAAAAAAAAATATCTTTTGATATTATTATATATTAATATAATATTTTTTATTAATAAAAGTCAAGTATTATCATTATTATTGGGAGTAGTAGCGGTGTTTACCGGGGTAGGAACCAGCGGCGTAGCAGAGAAGGAGAGGGGAGTGGGAATTTGTAGCAGAGAGAAGGAAAGCAAAGCAAATCCGATGGAATCTGCAGTGTAGGCTCCGCCACCCCAACAACCCTCTCCGCCGGCGCCACCAGATCACCTCCTCTTCCAATCTACCATTCCTTCTCTTCTTCCTCCTTCTTGGACCTTGCCCAGAAGGAGAAGAGATGGAACAGTAGTGAAAAGAGATGGAACCTGTGGGCGTATCTCAATTCTGATCATCCTTCGATTTTTGATGGTTTCGAGACCTGCCCATTAGGGATTTCCAGATTGGCGCCCGGGGAAACGGCGAAAGGCCCCGCCTTTACACGTCGGTGATTCGTTCAAGGAATTTAGGAACCCAATCTATCTTTTTCTCCTTCTTTTCTGGATTTTTCCACCC
>JAMKPZ010008716.1:0-12411 GCA_024699675.1 Amphibolis antarctica | reverse complement strand
GTCGAGACTTTGCATTCACCATTGACTGTGTATGCTCTATGGACCTCCCCTCCCTAGTTGGCTAGTTGGATCTTCAAGTTAATTGGAAGTGACAAAATGTCCAAGATGCTAAATGAACCGTTGGGTATGTCGTTCTCATTCAAGATCAGGCATTCCCTGGTTGTTGCCTCCCCCCATCAGCCAGCCCTTGGGCATGGGCTTCCATGCTGAAGTTGGTTGCAGGTCCCTTGTCATGACCTTAGAGAAGCCAACCCTCTTCCACTGCAGTGAAAACCCCTGGACCCTGGTCCATCGTATGACAGCAGTCTCACCACCGTTGTGTTGAATGACAGATGGGATGCTTGGTGTTCTTCACATACATGTGCAAGTATATTTCTGTTTACATGTTCTTTTCATGTTTGCTTTTGGTTAATCAAATTGATCTGCAGGCTTTAGATGCTGCATTTCAACACTACGACTCTGAACAGCAGAGGATGGCTAGAAATCAAGCAAAGCCGAATGGCGTTGTTGCACGTTGATCCTACTACAGAGGACGTCAGCTGCCAGGGGTATGGTTTTTTAAAATTCTTTTCTCACTGCAACAATGATAAGTATGTAGGGTATGGTATTATTGTCAATCAATCATTGGTTGGTCTCTCAAAGTATGTTTCTTATCAAGGATGCAACTTGGACGTTAATATTAATAATGATCAGCCTAGTTTCCTGTTTGCAAAAGAAGCTAAATTTCATACTTGAAATTAGGTAACTTTCCTTGTGTCACTTTAATTTCTTCTCTTAAACATACAGAAAGTCGAAAGATGTTATTTTTAAATGATTATAATTGCATTATGAAATTTTACGTCAATTAAATTAGTATAGATCCTTAATTTAAAAATTATAAAATTCAACACTTTTTGGTTATATTTCAGCTATTGATTTTTAAAATGGAGAAATAATAATGAATAAAATTAGATTAGATGAAGATTTATTGCACTTATATTCACACTTTTTCCCTTTTTTTAAAAAAGAAGTGAAACCTCGGAATTCATATATTTAATTTATCATATTGTAATCATTTTATTTATCATATTCCCCGAAAACTTCAAATATAATATTTTGTAATTATTTTATTTGTAATATAAATGAAGTGATTAGGATAAATAGGTGTATTCTAGTCATTTCACCATTAGAGCTGATAGATTCAAGTGACAGCTGTACATAGGTAATTCATAATTGGTTTCAAAAATGAACAGGGATCGAAGTTAATTTCAACTCTTTGTACTGTGCGTGGTAGAGAGTTGAGAGACTGTTAAACGCAGTCTAATAAGAAAAAAATGATAAATTTTTTAATTATTGTTTCTTACAATTTCACACCATTTCTCATTAATATCAATTATCTCCACCACTACAGCTACTTCACACATGCTCACACTTTCAAGGTTATCATCATGATAATTAACTCATCAGATGACATAGGGTGTGTTTGAGAGAACTTCAGTTATTAGTTTTTAAAGTTGGATAAAATTAAAATTAGAACTAGTTTTATAAATGAAATTGAAGTTAGATAATAATTAAGATGATAGAAGTTTATATGTTAGAATTTATGTAGTAATAATTATGTTGAAAGTGATTTTAAAAGTTGATTGCAGTTTAATTCAAATGAGGTCATAATTGGAGTGACTGCACGAGATGTTGGTACGGATGCACTTTAAGAATTGGGTTCCATGACAATGCTTGCACAAGTGTCTTGAAAAGGTAATTAACATGGTTAGCCGTTAATTATTCAGTTGTGAACTTTATTTCCACTTTTGGCTGAAACTATTAAAAAATCATGTAAAATTGTGAAAAATAATAGATCAAAATTTGTCATTTTTCACTAATTCTAAAAACACAAATCTTTTTAAAATATTTGGTAGAACAAGTTTGATAATGAAGCTTGTAGGAATTTTTATTATATAGAGTATATGTTTCAACAAATAATATAATAGAAGTAAAATTTTCACTATAATTATCAGAGAAGAAAATAAAAAGTAATTTTATTATCTCAAGAATTGTGTTGACTTAAAAATACGTGAACACTAAGCTCATCTAATTTGTTAGCTTTGTTAAATAAAACCTTAGTTAGAATTGATTGACGTTGTTGATAGCTAAATTTGAAGTTGCGTTTGTTTAAAGTTTGGTAATGTAATTCCACGTTTTCAATTTTGTCTTCTAACTTTGTTAAAACTTTATATTGTACATCTATAACGCAATGAGTCAATTAACTAATGTAATAATTATCTAAATAACGTGATTGGACAATTAAATCATTGTACAATTACGTTTGAATTTAATCAACCAATTATTTTTTCCATTTCACTTCATCTCTAAAAATAATTACATTATGATATAATTAAGAAAATAAAACAATCCCGCTAACTTCAAACAAATACTTTTTTAACATTCGTATCAAATAATTAAATTTAATTCTCATAATATTATTACTATATAAATTTTAACATCATAATTTATTATGTAATTTCAATATCGTTTATAAGACCACTCTCAATTTTAACTCTCTCTACCGCTGTTAAACTTAAAATTTCTTATTTTTAAACAAAGTTTATATTTTACATGAACCAATCATGTAATGTTCAAATGCTGTAATTTTCATTTAATTTTTTTTTTAACGTTTTCCACGTACTTGAAAAGCAGATCCTCTCCTGTCAGTCAAGCGTGTGACGTGCGTCCAAACTGGCCACCGCCGCCTCACGTCTTCTTCCCATCCGCCCACCTCACCACCTCTCCATCCTCAACTCCACCATTCGTCCGTCCAGATCCCTCCGCAAGGCCAGGCAACTCCATGCCCGCATCATCTGCTCCGGTGTCACGCCGGATCGTCGTCACCACAGCCGGCTGCTCTCCAGGCTGTCTTCCATGTACGTGCTTTGCGGCGACGTGGGAAGCGCGCGCCAGCTGTTCGACGAAATTCCCGTCAAGACCACCTCCTCGTGGAGCACACTTGTGAGAGGGTATGTCCAGATGGGGATGTCCTGCGACGCCCTCCGACTGTTTCGGAGCATGGGTTCGGCAGGCGACCGGCCTGACGGGTACATGTTCACGTTCTTGCTCAAGGCTTGCGCTGGCCTTTCGGTTCGAGAAAATATCGTGCAGGTACATTGTAGGGCACAGGTTTCGGGATTTGGATTGGACGGGTACGTGCAGAATTCTCTCATCTCCGCATATATGAGCTGCGGCGACGTGTGCGGCGCTGGACGAGTGTTTGATCAAATGTGCGACAGGAGTGTTGTTTCGTGGAACACCATGATAGCCGGATTCGTCCAAAATGGCTGCTCGGAACGTGCGCTGAAGGTGTTCGATAAAATGCTGGAGGAGGAGGGCGTTGAACCTGATCGTGCAACTGTCGTGTCAGTGCTTCCCGCATGTGCTTCAATGAAGGATCTGAGGCTGGGGAAGGTGGTCCACCAGCTGGTGGCCGAGAAATCGTACTGTGGATTCCTTCCTGCAAGGAATGCGTTGATTGATATGTATGCCAAGTGTGGTAAATTGGACGCTGCAATGGAATTGTTCGATGAGACAAGGCATGAGAAGGATGTTGTCTCGTGGACAGCCATGATTGGAGGATGCGTCCTTAATGGGTTTAGAGAAGAAGCCCTTTCTCTTTCATGTGACATGGTACTTTCAGGGATCAGGCCGAATGCTGTTACCATGGCCTCCATGCTCTCTGCTTGCTCTGGTCCAGCTTCCCTTGCGCATGGCAGGTGCATACATGGTATGTCTATCAGGCTTCACCTTGCACCTGAGATAATTGTGGAAACTTCTCTAGTGGAAATGTATGGCAGATGCGGAGACATGAATCTTAGCTTACTGCTGTTCCACGGTTGCTCTAAAAGAACACCAACATGGAATTCTTTGATATCGTCGTGCCGGAGAAATGGGTTGGCAAGCGAAGCGGTGGATCACTTCAGGCTAATGTTGGTGGGTGGTTTCCATCCCAACGACACAACGATCATGAGTGTTCTTCCTGCATATTCTGAGCTGATGGATTTGCACCAGGCCGAAAACATACACTGTTCCCTCTTAAAGATGGGCTTTGCGGCGACGATTGAAGTGGTAACTGGGTTGGTTGATTTGTACTCCAAGATTGGGAGCCTAGATGCTGCCCGCGAACTCTTCTACGGGCTGCCATCTAAAGATATTATTGCATGGAGCGCAATTATTGCTGGGAATGGAATGCATGGGCATGCAAATATGGCAATTGAGCTCTTCAATCAGATGATAGAATCAGGAGTTGAACCAAATGAGATCACTTTCACTTCAGTTCTTTACTCTTGCAGTCATGCTGGCTTGGTGGACCAAGGTTTCGACGTCTTCAAAAGAATGGCGGTTAGTCGCTGCACTCAACCAGGACCAGACCACTATGCCTGCGTTGTCGATCTTCTTGGTCGTGCCGGTCGGCTCCGTGAAGCCCTTGAAGTGATCCAGATGATGCCTTATGAAGACGGTGGCTATGCCGTGTGGGGTGCATTGCTCGGAGCATGTGTGATACATGGGAATGTTGAACTAGGGGAGGAAGCTGCTCAACATCTCTTCCAACTGGAGCCAGGCAACACTGGGAACTATGTATTGCTGGGGAACCTTTATGCTGCCGTTGGCAGATGGGATGATGCAGAGCTGGTGAGGAGCATGGTCAAGGAAAGGGGATTGTGCAAATCACCCGGATGCAGCTTCGTTGACGTTTCAAATTCAGATGCAGTGATCTGAATCATATTCCCCAGATTGGAAGCTGAAGGGTATTTATGTGAATGACATGCAACCGCGTAATAGTTAAAGAAGGGATTTGTGTTTTTGAAAAGTACGAAAAATAAGTAAGAAATGATGAAAATTTTGACTAATTGCTTTTCATCATTTTTCGTATTTTTCAAAGATACAAACCTTTTAAGTTACAAAATCTTATAATATTTAATGATTATGTTATATTTAATAGAAAATATAAAAAAATGTTTAGTGTAGAAATTGATTTAACTCCTTAAATGGTACAAGATAGTTAAAATAGAATATTTGGTGTACATGCTTTGAAATATAGAGTAGAAATAACACAAATTTCATCTTCTACATCATCTTAATCAACATCTTCGTCATTAATGATGAGATCATTAGAAAACAATGAAGAAGATTGCCCATCTTCCTTTACAATGCAGAAATAAGAATTAAATACTTTTAACTCTATTAATCATTAATATTTATGAAATAAATATCCTATTATAAATAAATTTGATAATAGATTGGTGGAAAAAATGAAATTTGACATTTTCTATTTTAATTTTAATGACTTGAGATTTACTAACAATTTCAATATCATTTGAGCTTATGAACAAGTATTCTATATATTAATGGCAACATTTTAGATGAAAGAAGATGTAGATTGAAAGACAGTATTCTATAAGCTCTAATGTACATCAAAGATTGAAACTTATATATCATCGTGTTACTATATGATCTAAAAATTTGAAATGATCTAAATTTTTAGTGAAATGTATTAAATTTTTTTTTAAAATTTATTCATATTTAACAAATCCATTATTATGGTTCATCTTAAGAAAAAATAAAATTAATGTCTTGGTCCTCTACCCCTTTTCTTTTGGCACCTTCTATGACTTAGCCTGAGTTGCTCACAGCACCCACCCACCTGCATATGTGGCCACACCATGCCACCAATAGGTGCCAGTTTGCGATGCAAGAATCGCCATGACGCCACCCATGCTTGTTATCCTCTAGCCCTCTTGTAGCCCTCAATCGTAACCATTGATCGATTCACACCTCCCATAGGTGCGTCGATGTTGGCCGCCTGACCCACATTTTCCTGACTCCCACAAGTGTAATTAATCATTCAAACTATGACAATCTCACACTAAGTACATCTATGTGGCTACACACCTATACACTCTTAAGATGCATTTGAGAATAAGTTACTTTAATTTTTCACAAACTTTCATACAACATCATTATTGTACAAGCTTTATACACAAACTCCAATATCATAATTTAATTTGTAAAATTACTTTCAACTCCAATTTTCTATTGTTATTGGAATTGGAAGACCATGTTATCAAACGAGGCTTTACTTGACTTATCGAACCTAACCCTATGACTACAACACCACCCCAACATAACTTTGACTGTGCTCTTGACTGACACAACCTAAACAAGCCTATGCCAATTTGTTGTGCCCAAACTCCTCCTAGGGGTGCTAGACAAGACTTGACTTGGCATGATTAATAATTGAGTTGAAAAACTTTCAAGCCAAGTTGACATGACTCAACCAATTGACTCCTCTACCAAGAGTCCACCTAGGGCATGTTTGTACACACGAAATTGGTCAAAAATGAATTAACAAGAATTTATTTCTTAAGTAAAATTGAATTGGACAGAAATAAATTCAATGCAGAGGTATTTATGCACTTCTTAAAATTGAACAAAATTAAAAACTCTAGCAGTTAGATAGAAGTAGGCGAGAAAACTCAAGCTAGCTGAATTCCAAAAGATTCATACCTGATGAATTCGAACTTCATTTCTATCTTAAACTGAAGAGTGAACAGTACTAAAGAAAATGAACTAAATTTAATTCCGTCGGCACAAATAAGTGATTTATGAGAATTAAATTCATTTCAATTCAATTCTTATGAATTCCATGAACATAAACGGGCAACTAGCTAAAAAAGGAATGTACGCCATGAACAATCGAAGAAATGAAGGTTTTTCTAAGACCAAACCTAAACATTGTGAAAAAGGCAAAACAAAATTGTATGATACTAAAAAATGCTCTATTTGTTTCAACTCTGATGCCTTTAACTCCAACCTCATATAAGTTTTCATATATTATCATCATCACACAAACTTCTATATACAAATCATCATCACACAATTTATTATATAGCTTTAATTTTATTTATTTCACTACTTTTAACTCCAACTCTACAATTATTAGAGTTGTATCTACAATAAATAGAGCTAGAAACAAATGCACCTTAAGACCCTGTTTATTTGTGTAGCTCTAGCAACCATATGATAGGTGAATTGATCCAATATTTATTTGACAGAGAGGATGATATGAGCTTCGAAAAAGATAACTTTTTTTATGAAAAGAGAAAAGCAAATGAACTTCAATAGAAGATTAATAACCCCGTGCTACATTTGTATAATGGTAATATTTGTATCTACTTTTGAATTAAGGTTTCTTCCTTCAATGGAAGATTAATTACACTGTGCATTTATTATAAAAATAATAACATGATTGCTCATTGAAATTGACGAAAATTGCTAATACCAGAATTTCTCAACATGGTTACTATTAAACCTGAATCATGGTTCGATCAATTGCTTGATCATAACAGGATTAGTATTAAACCATAGTTACTATTAAAAATATAATTGATGATGAGATAATGCCAACAACTCACAGCTTAGCCTGCCTTTGCTGAAGTTTTGCTCTGACTTCATAAAGAATGTCACAAACTTCCTCAAAATGAGGACTGGTAGCACTCTTAACATCTTCCATCCATTGCTGAACTTTCTTGTATGGTCCAAGTATGCGCTCCCGTTCCTTGTCATCTATTACCTGCGAGCGGTGAAAACAATATTTTCTACTTATACATTACATCACACACACCATAGCAAACGGAGACTGCAATATATATATCCATGCATATATGCAAGTTTTTGGTGTATATATGAGTGGAACACCATTCACTACATCCTCACCAGAGCTACTTCGTTCTACTTCGCATCTTGTAACAAAAGTACAAAATCAAAAGCTTACAGGGTCAGTAGGGTGCTAAACCGATGCCATGCTAGGGTAAAATGCACAAGTTTCACTGATAACTTGACAAACAGATATCCCATTTATAACAATCAAGCAAATGATCTCCCTATTGCTGCTCTTGAAAGAAACAATCAAGCAAATGGTGTTTATGATTGTTCTTGTGTCTTGTTTGGTTATTCATATTCTTATATATTATGTAAATGAAATATGTTTTTGATTTGATCACAATGTTGTCACAAATAGAGAATTATGATTACTTATATAATAAATAACCAAATTCATCATTTTTAAATCATGTTTGGTTCTTTAAATCATATTCTCTAGGATCAATTTAATGATTATTATTACAAGTAATCAAACACTACAATCTAATCAAGAGATGGTTTTTTATTACATTACACTACGTAAAAGATTATAACTCCATTTGCATGGGTTAATCTCTTTACAATCGATCCCAATACCGAACAAAGGAGGAAGGTTAGAGTTAAGTAGACAATCAACAATAAAATCTTATTGACCCATCATGAACATAAGTTTAACTCACTTAGTGACACATTGCATTCAACTTCAGATGCAATGAAAAGAAAACAAGGGGAAAGCATTGTACACCTTAGGTGTTCTGCATCAACACCTAAATGTAAATGAAAATAATAAAAAACTCTCACACTAATGGACAAGTAAATAAAGAAGTTAGTATAAAACACCACAATTAGGCTAACAACTTGGAATACAATAGCTTCAACAGATAAAAGTACGGAATAAATGGGTATAATGATAAAAAGAAAGTTTACATATGCTTGCAAGAAACTAAATAGGTAGGGTGAAAATATAGGTTATGTGTAGTGGTTTTAAATTATGATATATAGGAAAAGATAAGCATAGGAATGAAGTTGAAATTATAATTAATAAAAATTTAAAAGACAGTGGTTGAGGTAATAATGATGAGAATAAAATTAGAAGGATCAAACTTGTAATAGAAAATGAAATAATAAAATTATTGTATATGCTTCACAAGTTTAACATAGCTACCAAACAGGAATTTTGAGAAGATTTAGATAGTTTAATTCTTGGTTTACCTACTAGTAAAAGACTCCATTCAAAAGGTCTAAATGATCATGTAAGACAAATAGAGAATATGAAAGAAACTTTGGGTTGGTTTCGGTCCTAGAAATGAAAATGGAAGTTCAATTTTAGACTTTAGTGTACCTTGCAACCTTCTGATGGTAAACACTTATTTTAAAAAAAGAAATGAGTATTTAGAAGTAGTTTCAATGTTAGTTAAATAGATTTTTTATTTACTAGAAAAATAGATTAAAGAATATGCAAAGATTGTAAGATTGTTTTGAGAGAAAACTACACAACATAGGTTGTTTGTGTTAAATGCTAGTATCAAGATTAGGAGTACCAAAGTACAAATAAACCCAAGAATTAGGTGATGAAATATAAATGTGGATAAGAACATAATATTTAGAGAATTTATTAAAAATAGTATGCAAAATGTTATGCGTAGTAACCAAAGAAACACAGCGGAAATCGAATGGAAGAGTGAGCGATGAGAAAGAAAAGATAAAAGAAGAAGATCGCCAAGCACATACAAAGAGGAACACACAGATTTTACATGGTTCATCCTAACAAGGGGCTAGTCCACGAATAGAGAGGGAGAAAGCTTCTTTTGTGGAGGCTAGGATTACAAATCTCTCAATCACACCCTTTGGAAAATCCTAGCCAAACTTATATAGTGCTTGGGTATTCTATAAGGATACAAAGATCAAAATACCCCTTATACTAGTTACATTATAAGTACCATTCAAGACACAATACAACAATCTCCACCTTGTCTTGAATGCTAGCTCCACCTTGACCAAGCCTCTCCATCAGGACCCGCAATGGATCAGCTGCAGCCATACACGTTGAGCAAGTCTAAGCAATGCTTGAACTTACTCTCAATCACGCCCTTTATGAACATGTCCGTTGGATTGTGCTTAATGCTAATCTTCAAAATATTTATTCTTTCTTCACTTCTAAGAAAGTGGTACCTGACATCAATATGTTTCATGTGATCATGAAACATATTGTCCTTTGTTAAACAAATGGCACTAAGACTGTCACAGAAAATATCAATTTTGTTAATCTGCACTCCAAAGTCTCCAAGTAGCCATTTCAACCAAATTCCTTCCTTTACGGCCTCAGTCATTGCCATATATTCCGCCTCAATAGTAGAGAGTGAAATAGTAGGCTGAAGTGTTGACTTCCAACTGACAACTGAGCCTGCTATAGTGAAAACATAACCTGTCAAGGATCTCCTCTGATCAACATCACCTGCATAATCGGAATCAGAAAATCCAACCATGCTGCAGCTTTGCTTGACGCCATATATCAACTCTACATCAGGTGTTCCCTTCAAGTATTTAAAAATTCTTTTCATGGCCTGTCAATGCTCCTTACCAAGATGTGACATGTACCTACTGACAACACTAAGAGGATAAGCTAAGTTAGGACGAGTACATACCATGGCATACATTAAACTGCCAACGGCCTGTGAATAAGGGACACGTTCCATATGCTCCTTTTCTGTTTGAGACTGTAGAGATATAGCTGATGACAGATGAAGATTCCTGTCAAAAGACATTCCAATGGCTTTACATGAAGTCATACCAAACCTGCTAAGAATCTTCTCTGTGTAGGTACGCTGATGGAGAAAGAGTCTTCCTGCTTTCCTGTCTCTTTGTATCTCCATCCCTAGTATCTTGCCAGCTGGGCCAAGATCTTTCATTTCAAATTCAGATTTTAAGACATTTTTCAAATCTTGTATCGCTTTGATATCTTTGGCTGCAATCAAGATATCATCCACATACAAAAGTAAATATACATGTGTGTCATTTTCTAATTGTTTAACATACACACATGAATCATAGCAGCTGCAAGCAAAATCAACTTTAGTGATAAAAGTGTCAAACTTTTTATACCACTGTCTGAGAGATTGCTTAAGTCCATACAAGGACTTCTTTAGCTTGCAAACCAGGTCTGATTTCTCCTTGGTAACAAAACCTGTTGGCTATTCCATCCAAATTTCTTCTTCTAAGTCACCGTGCAAGAAGACTGTCTTCACGTCAAGTTGCTCTAACTTCAAGTTCCTTGTAGCCACAATTGCTAGGAGCACTCTAATAGACGTGTATCTAACAACTGGTGCAAAAACATCATTGTAATCAATACCTTCTTGCTATGAGTAGCCCTTAGCTACCAGTCTCGCCTTGAATTGCACGTCCTGACTGCCTTGTGTTCCTATCTTTCTTTTGAACACCCACTTGCAACCAACAACGTTTTTGGCTCTAGGACGCTTCACCAAATCCCATGTATGATTCTTGTGAAGGGATTGAAGCTCCTCCTGCATGACAACTGTCCAATTTGCAGCATCCGGGCCTCTAATGACAGCATCATAAGTGGGTGGGTCAACTTGTTCTTCCACTTCACTTGCTACCTGCAATGCAAAAGCAATCAAGTTACTATACCCGTATTTGATCAAAGGCTAGGCGGCTCTTCTAGGACGGTCCCTAGCTATGCACTTGGATGGAATTTCTTCCACATCATCCACACTGCTGCCATCAACTTCATCTGGCGAGTCCAAATCAGGAGTCACCTGTTCAGAACTAGTAGACTACGGCAAAGAAAACTCCACCTGCTTGGGAGTATTGGGCTGATTTATAACGATTAGTTTCTCTCCATTTTGCATCAATGAAGTTTCATCAAATGTGACATCATGACTGTGTATCACCTTGCCTGACTCTATATCATAGATTCTGTAGCCTTTTACTCCCATGTCATATCTCACAAAGATGCCCTTCTTGACATATGATTCTAACTTACCATTGTTGACATGGTAATATGCAGAACATTCAAATATCTTCAACTTGGAGTAATTTGCTGTCTTGTTCATCCATACCTCATATGGTATCTTGTCTTCTATACCACTGGAGGGTGACTTGTTGACAAGATAGGAAGCTATGTTGACAACTTCGGCCCAAAACTTCTTGTCCAAACCGGCATGAGAAAGCAAATACCTAGCTTTCTCCAACAACGTGCGGTTGAAGCGTTCTGCAACTCCATTCTGTTGTGGAGTGCCTCGTGATACCTACCTCTTTGCAAAAATTATCAAAATCATAAGAGTAGAATTCCAATATGTTGTCAGTTCTTAGGTATTTCACTTTCCTGCCAACTTGGTTCTCAACTTGAGTCTTCCACTGCTTGAAGCTTTTGAAAGCCTCACTTTTATGCTTCAAAATGAAAACCCATGTCATACGTGAATAATCATCCACAATGGAAAGGAAATACCTAGAACCTGCAAGGGAGGGTTGTTGGGAAGGTCCCCAACAATCTGCATGAACATAGTCTTAGTCTAATGTCCCCTGAGTGGTATGCTCTCCTTTGCTGAAGGAGACTCTCTTCTGCTTTCCATAGATGCAATGTCTACACAAATCTGTATCAATGTATTTGTGTCCATCTAATCTACCCAAACTGCTGAGTTTCTGCATTCCTCTCTGCCCCAAATGTCCAAGTCTGAAATGCCAAATGGCAAACGTGAATTGCCGATTTGCAGCAACAACGGCAACAAC
>JAMKPZ010008715.1:0-13033 GCA_024699675.1 Amphibolis antarctica | reverse complement strand
TGAGCCATGCGTGGGCTAGCACATTGGTGGTGTGGACTGTGCCATACCGGTATGGCACGATTGACACCTCTAACCAAAATTTTTTTAAAAATATTAAAGAATATTTAAAAATTTCTAAAATTTCCATGAAGTACACAAACAACTTCAAAAAAAAATTTTATTTTTTGATTTTCCTTGTCTTTTTCTTTTTCTGTTTCTTAAATTTTTTTCTTAAATTTTTGATATGCACAAATGGACCCTTAGAACCCTTTTGTACATGCCAAAAATATGAGAAACAAACATTTAAGAAAAAGAAAATTTGGAAATGGAAATTTTTTTAGGATAGATTATGAACATTGTAGAAATTTTAGAAAATTAATTTAAAAAATTTATAAATATTTTATATTTTAACATTTCAAATATAATTTTATATTATTGTTGCAACCATGAGTTTAGCAATGGTCGAAGAAATTGTATATTAATGAAATTTCTGTTAATTGTAAAAATTTTCTTGACTTAACAGGTGGGAAATGATAAAAAAAATTTATAATTGTAATGATGTAAAAATTTAAAATTTTTTCAAAATTTTCAAGATGCATAAACACCTAAAAATCTAATTTTTTTTCCAAATTTTCCCTTTTAGGATTGCAAAAACCCCCCCCCCCCCCCTTCGGGTGAAATAATCATAATATACATACTAAAGGAAATTTGGCAAAAGACACTGTTAGGATTGATCATGGTCATTAGAGAGGGGTGAATAGTAGTCTTTCAAATTTTTATAAATTTTTATACGAATTTCAAATGAATTTAAATATGATTAAATAAAATGATGTAAAAACAAAACAACTAATGTGAGATAAAACCAAATACAAATTTGAAAACAAAAATGCAGTAGAAATAAAACACAGATTTTTAAATGATTCACCAATTGACTATGTCCACCCCCAAGCTTCTAAAGCTTCAGCCTAATATAAATCGAGTGTTTATGATCATACACCCAACCAACTACAACAATCGTTCATAGTTGCACCCTCAAACCAAACAACACAGGAGTTTGTAGTCATACTCCCCAACCAACCAACATAGGTGTTTATGGTTGAACACCTCAACCCTTCAAGAATTTATAGTCGAGTCCTCCAACTAACTCAAAACCAAGAGTTTATGGTTGAACTCTCCATCCAACACGGAGCAACCCACGTGTGTTTCGATGGAACACATGTCCAATCCAACATGAAAAACAAAATCTCAATCCCTTACAACAAATCAAAATGAGTTCATCTCAAATGATGCGTTGAAATGAGGTTTAATAGCACCTTTTTGTTCAACACCTAAATCATGCAACAAAAATGGTAGCTACATGATCTCACAAGTTGTGTTAGTCATGGACCTTTATTCTGCTTTAGTTGAGGAGGGAGATATATACAATATGTTCTATTGAAACCCCAAATTTACAATCCTAGGCCTTTGCATGCATTGTTGTGCCTTACTTTGGGACTTGTGGAGGATAGTCTCTTTTCTCTATCTCCTTTTCTCCATACTTTCAATAGTTCGTTTAGGAATCTTTGTGGTTCCTTTCTCTTAATTTCTTTTTCTTTTCTCTATCTCCTTTTTTTCAGACTTTCAATAGTTCATTCAGGAATCTCCGTGGTTCTTTTCTCTTAATTTCTCTCTTTTCTCTTTCTCCTTGTCTCTAGATTTTTAGTAGTTCGTTCAAGAATCTCTATAGTTCCTTTCTTTCGATTTTTTTTTACTTTCTTTCTTGTTTGCTTTTCTCTTTTTACTTTCTTTCTTGTTTGCTTTTCTCTGGACTTATAGAAGTTCACTGGCAAGCCTCCGTAGCCCTTTTCCTTTGGGTTTCTATCTTTCTTCTTCGACTCGACGTTCCTACGCAAACTCTTAGAAGTCTACATAGTGAATTTGAGAATTTTGAGTTCTCTAGAACTTACAGAGGTTTGAAGCTTTCTCTTCCCTTTGGGTTGATAGAAACTTAAGGTTAAGGATGAGAATTTTGGATTCTCTCAAACTTACAGAGGTTCAAAGCTTTCTCTTCCCTTTGGGTTGACAAAATCCTAAGGTTGAGAATGAGAATTTTGGGTTTTCCCGAACTTACAGAGGTTCAGAGCTTTCTCTTCCCTTTGGGTTGATTGAAACCTAGGGTTAAGGATGAGAATTTTGGGTTCTCTCAAACTTACAGAGGTTCGAAGTTTTTCTTCCCTTTAAGTTGAAAGAAACCTATGGTTGAGATGAGAATTTTGGATTATTTTGAACTTACAGAGGTTTGGAGCTTTCTCTTGTCTTTGAGTTGATAGAAACCTATGGTTGAAAATGAGAATTTTGGGTTTTTTCGAACTTACGGAGATTCAAAGTTTTCTCTTCTCTTTAGGTTAATAGAAATCTAAGATTGAGAACGAGAAGACTGCCTCTCTCGAACTCACAGAAGTTCGGAGATTTTTCCTCCCTTTGAGTTGGCAGAAGCTTGGGGGCATAGAGATTTTCTTTCTTTCATTCGGACTTTCACAAGTCCAGTTGTTTTTCTCTCTCTTTCTTTTTCATTCGAACTTTCATGAATCTAGTTGTTTTTCTCTCTCGTTCTTCTTTCATCTGGACTTTCACGAGTCTAGTTATTTTTCTCTCTCCTTCTTATTTCATCCAGACTTTCAAGAGTGTAGCTATTTTTTTCTCTCCTTTTTTATTCTGACCTACATGAGTCCAGTCAGGAACCTCCGTTGTTCCTTTCCTTCAATTTCCATTAGTTTCTTTTGACTTAGGTTTATTCAAACTTTCGATAGTCTAGTCATGAACATCCGCACTCCTTTCTCTTGTTTTCTTCTATTTTCCTTCTATTTGATTTTCTCCAGGCTTCGAATATCTACATGGGGCCTGCGATGTCTCTTTCTTCTTCCTAGGGATTTTATCCCCTACTTCACTTGGCTTCTGGTATTTGGGTTTCGTTGGATTAAAGAACTTAACTAACTTCTTTTGGGTTGCCACGAGGTTTTTAGGAATCAATCCAGTGATGACACGTGGTGGCGGTTATAGGTAGTTGCTATCAGTAGCCTAGCTTTAAGTAGTGACACTTGCGAGATGGGGAGGGCACACTCACTTGCACTGGAATTTCCTTGCGATGATTGTTCCTTCCACTGGCGTAGTCTTGAGCTACCTGATTGGCAGTGATCTTGACTCCCGGCGACCTCATCTCTCTTCATCGTTTATAGGTAGGTCAATCCTACTACCCCTTGATCCATTATTTTGATTTGTAGAAGTCTCATGTTAGTTGTGGGTTCACTTGTTCATTTTGAACTCATCTATTGTTTGGATATCGGTTTATCATTTCGATTAGCTTTATCACCAAACATTAGTTGCATGCTTAAAAGTATTTTCACTGCTTTACAATTCATGATTCTTGTTTAATTTCTGAATCATTGGATCATCTAGTTGCATGATTATTTCTTGTTTGAATGCATAACTCTCTTTTTCGAATCTTCTAGATCAATGTGGTAATCATGTGTTTCATTAAATGTTTAGCTTTTTCTCGCTAAGTACAACATAGACAACAAAAAGAGGATTGAACGGGATACAATGCATAAAGAATCCAAACTTGCAAGAGATCTTTAGTGCACTAAAGATGAATAGCTCGCATTATGATCATTGTAACCTACTGAGTTGTAATTCTTCTCTTTCTTTTTTCCTATTTTTATTTGTGGATGTAATTCGGATATGGAAGATAATAAAATCTTCATTTAGTTCTCACACTTTACACCATTCTTGTGATGCATAGGATAATTTCAAATTGATCATCAAGATGATTTGAACATGCCAATCTGTGTGGTAAGAGACTAGCATTTAGCTAGGCAAGATGGGTGTCTGACACCTTCCCAACTTGTACTTGAAGCACTTATCTAGAATCTTAAAGGTTTTTCTTAGTTTTTACTTAAAACAAAATTAAGTGGCGACTCTGTATCATCATATTTTCCTTTTTGGATTTTTATTCCATTAAGAAGAAATATGCTTGTAAATTTTACACGTTTACATGTTGCTTCTAACTTTTCCATGATATAAGGAACTTTCCAAGGTACACAACAAAATGGACTCTAGTTGGATCATTTAACGTACTAGAAAAACTCATGATGATAGCTATAATAACTCTATAATGCCTCAACTAGGTCCTCTAGTAGGATGATCTTCTTTAATTTCTCCTCAATCCCTTATTGACTTTGTAGTACGTAATAGTCAATCCCAAGAAACTGTGAATCTTTGTACCCGAGGACCTCTTCTTTAAGTCTATTGAGAAAGAAAACAATGAACAAGGAAAGAAGCTAGTGAAGATAAAGGATCTTCACCTTTGGACTTTTGAAGTAATCTTTAAAAGATCCATTTGTTGTAAAGAGAAATTTGTCTAAGTAATGCACATCCTAATCCAAGTTAGTCAAACTATTTAACTTGAAACTCAAACCCCTTAAGCAAATAAAGAGGAAAGACATTGACATTATCAAAAGCACTTTTGAAGTTAATTTTCTACAAGAGGCATTTTAGTTTATTTTTACATAGGTAGTAAAGGGATTCTTATGTAAAAAAAAAAAGTCAAATAAATTTCTACTCTTAAGAAAAATACATTGAGTGTATGAAATAATTGTTGATGCAAAGGAACAGTGGATCGTCAAAGAGGAAGGAGTTCTGACGAGGTATGTTGGGACTCCAACAATGGGTCTTTCCGTTAAGGTTTCTCCACACCATTTTCTACACAAACTCTTGCTCATTTGTAAAAGGGAGCATCACTACTCCCACTCCCTCCGCCCCAACTACTCTCATGTTCTCCATTCCGCTCATTATTGCACATTCCACATATTCCCAATTTTCTTAGGTGATCATGCATGTAGTGGAAGGTGATCACCCAAGAAAATTGGGAATGCGTGGAATGAACAATAATGGGTGGAATGGAGAACGTGAGAGCAGTTGAGGCAGAGGGAGTAAGAGTACTGATACTCCCTTATATAAATAAGGAAGAGTTTGTATAGAAAAAGGTGTGGAGAAACCTTTTAAAATTCTATTGGAAAGACCTACTACTAGAGCTTCAACATATATACCTCGTCGGAACTCCTTCCTCTCTGATGATCAATCGTTGTTTTCATCTTTAAGTGGTATTAGAGTCACCTCACCCTTGCATGCGTGATGAATTGATTTTCGGTTTAAGTTCAAAACTTCAAGTGCACAGTGTATAGTACATCAGCAAGTACAAGTCATCTCCATAGGAAAAGACCAAATTAGTTCGATTATTCAGTTTAGTTATATTGCAATTTTTACATTCATTTCCATCAAAATAAGTGCAGACTTTCAATCAAAAATTATTTTAAGATTTGTAGCTCTTCAACTCTTTAAAGTTTGCACATATTGTTTATATTACAAGATTGAACATTAAATATTCTTGCAACAAATTCAAATAAAACTAGATAACGATTATGGTTGAGGAAAATAAAGCAAAGACAATGAAAGAAATTTATCTACTGAAATAAATCTATGGTAAGTCCAACAAAAAAAACAAAATGATCAATTGACAAAAACAGATTTTCGAAATAATGAGGTTGTTCACAAGCGAATCTGTGTTTAAAACGATAAAAATAAAATAAAAGCAAATCAAATTTATTCTAAATAGAACTAGGTAGATAAACATTCAAAACCATTTAAAATCACAACAAGGTAGTTTTATCAAAACATTCCTATATCAATTTAAAAGTGTTGAGCATCCTTTATTTTCGATAGAATGCCCAAATAGAGGTCCCAGCTATACTAATGAATTACAAGAGGAAATAAGAGAAAATAGATTTGAAGATTGGTAAATTCAAAACCCAAAACAAAGAAGAATTGTCGAATATGAAATCAGTTCCAACAAAGATGCACTCCTAGCCAAACACTCCACTAAGAATAGTATCCCTCTAGGTAGTTGTCACCTACCCTAGAATGCACTCGTCTCCAATGGGTAGCACAACTGCAGATGAGCACTAGGATGGTCTCTTCTGATTCCTACTTCCACCACTTGTAGCACACTTCTTCTCAAGTTGTTCTACCGGTGCTCTCACTGAAGTTCTCTTCCTACTGCGTGCCCCTTTCTTCTCCTTGCTCTCTTGTATTTATTATTGCCTGTCGTTGTATTTGCATCAAGCCCCTTGAGGATTTAAGTTATCCTACATTAAATTCACTTGAAAAGACATGTTACATATAATGTTAGGACTGGACTGGGAAGAATAGTAAAGATGTTTGGTTCATGATAGACCAGACATAGAAGCTGTAATGTTTAGCTAAATGACACGACAAGCCTAGAATGTTTAGCCAAATAGGATGACAAGTTTGAAATGTTTAGCCAAACAAGATGACAAGTCTAGAATGTTTAGCCAAATGTTACAGGGTGGTTGAAACGTTTACACCAGATAGGGTGCAGAAGGCGTAATGTTTAGCTCTAAAACCACAAAATATTCAATAAAAGCCTGAATTTACCCAGAAAATTAGTTAAAATTGGGTACTAAATTTTGACTAAACACACCCCCCCACACTTAAAACTTGCTAGTCCTTTAGCAAAAGTTCAAGATAAAACTCATAAATTCATGAAAAGACAACAAAAACAAGTAAGGGAAATAAAATTGTAAGATAGGATGCCCAAGAAAAAGAAGTTCTCTCTCCTGAGAGAGACCAGAGGGAAGGAGGAGTTGTTGGTAGTCTTCCTATTCCCAACCAATATGAGGAAAGCTTGGAGCAGCCAAAGATTGCTGCTAATTATAGACATGATTCTAGTGGAGTGGAAGAGACTTTCAAAACTGAAGATCCTCCATAGAGTTTAAACAGAGAGAGTGGTTTTCTCCCAAAACATCGAACAAGATGAAAGAGTTTCTACACCAACAACACCATCCTCCTCAAAATTCATAGATCTAGCCCAATAGGAAGAGAATAATATGGTATTTTTTAGAAATCAAGAAGCTTATATTCTCTTCCAATAGATCAAGGGCTATGATGTATTGTTCAGCAGGAAGGTGGACTTTGATTTCATGGATGAAATCAAGGAATTGCTAGACTTCCAATGGTTGTTGAGGATTATCCCAAGGTCTGGTGGAAATTTAAGAATTGAGAATTTAATACTTGTCTTTTATGCAAATTTACACTTAGAGGATGGTGTTTATGTTAGCAATGTAATAGAGGTGGATCTATGTTTAACACCTAAATTCATACATGAAAACCTGGGTCTAAGAAATGAGGGTGTAGATATTCTTGAATCAACTACAATGGCAGATTGGTCAGAATAGGATAAGAAGAACTACATAACCATCAACCCTCGGATCAATTTATTTAACAAGCTAAAGCATCTAAGAGGTAAAGCTCATATGGTTGCTTTGATCTTAATTAGGTCTATTTATCAAAGGCATGGACATGATTTAGAACTGTCCACCTTTGTGAAGATTGCAACTTATGCAATTATGAACAAAATTCAGGTAAACTGGTATAAAATTTTCATTTTGAAGATCACCAACATAAAGAAGAAATTATTTTATGATGATCTCATTTATCAATTGGTATCCAATTCTTCCAATTTATCTTCCTGGTCTATGAATAAATTAAAATCTAGAGTGTTAACTACTAAGGATCTAAAGCAGTTATCTAAGGAAGATAATTTGGCATCTCAAATTCCTCATGATGAACCATCCTCTTCACAACAGAGAGCACCAATCTCTCTATCTGACAAGGTGGATGTTGTACTATAGGAAATTGGACAATTGAAAGAAGAAATAGTAGCCTTAAAGTCCAAATTTCTAGATAGTTGAACATTGATTGTAATTTAAATATTTGGAGAGAAAAATTCTCCCAATGTGAACATTCCAATGTATGCAATTAAATACTTTTAGTTATAATTTGTGTTTGATTTACTTAAAGTTCGTGGTTTGCACTCTTTTAAAAATTTTCACTTAACGGTTCATTGGATTTTACTTCCATTAACATCCCTCTTCTTAACCTTTTAAATCATTGAATAATTTTTAATCGTACTCCAAATAATTAATATCATTCAATTTTATTAACTCCTAAACTTAAAATACATCATCTAACAAACAAAACCCTAAATGACTCAAAGTACAACAATCAATGAGGATGGTCCGTGAGTAAACAAGTTAACCCACGAACTAACTTCGTTGGTAAATTCCAAAGGCTCTTTCTCTTTTCTTTTCTTTTTCAATTTGTTTTTGTTTTCATCCCAACCCATGGGTAAACAAGCAAACTCACGAACTAACACCATTGATAAACAAGTTTACCCACGAAGTACCCTAAGATAAAACATAGTATAGCTTAATAAATCAAATAACAACATTATACTAACACAGTAAGGCTTAAGGTATATACTGTTTAAATCTAAATGTTTTTCTTTTCTTTTTTTTACATATATATACTTTATATTTTTGTTCATGTTTATATTTGTATATGTTTCTGTATTTATATATATATATATATTAATATATATATATATATTTAACCTTTTATATATATATATATATTTTAATATATATATTGGTCAAAATATTTAACCTTTTTTTAACATTTTTTAATATAATGGTCAAAATATATATATTTTTTAATATATATATTTTCCTATTTGAATATTTTAGAAAATATTTTAATCTTTGACCATTAACCTTAAAAATCTCATAGCTTTGAGGATCCTTCAAATCTACTGCTCCATATGGATAAACATGTTTAATAACAAATGGACTAATCCATCTGGATTTTAATTTTCCTGGGAAAGAGTGTAATCTTGAATTATATAATAAAACTTCCTCTCTTGTTTTGAATACTCTATGTAAAATTCTTTTATCATGCCTTGCTTTCATTCTTTCTTTAACTATTTTTGAACTTTCATAAGCCATATTTCTTAATTCTTCTAACTCCACTAATTGTATTTGTCTATTACTTCCTATTGTTTTTATATTTAAATTCAATTACTTAAGTGTCCATAATATTTTATGTTCTAACTCCACAGGCAAATGATAAGTCTTTCCATATACTAATTTATATGGAGTTGTTCCCAATATCATTTTATAAGCTATTCTATATACCCAAAGAGAATCATCTAATTTAACCAACCAGTCTTTTGTAATAGTGTTTACTACCTTTTCTAAAATTCCTTTAGTTTGCTCATTAGCACTTTCAACTTAGCCACTAGTTTGCGGATGGTAAGAGGTGGCTAACTTATGCAACACTCCACATCTTTTCAACAATTTCTCAAAGTTTCTATTACAAAAATAAGTTCCCTTATCACTGATAATAGCTCTTGGAATGCCAAATCGGGAAATTATATTAGATCTCAAAAATCTCATTACTATTGTAGAATCATTAGTTTTAGTAGGGATTGCTTTTATCCATTTCGTTACATATTCTACTGCCAAGAGGATATAAATAAAATCATTTGAATTTAGAAAAGGTCTCATGAAGTTTACACCTCATACATCAAAAACTTATACTTCTTGGATTAGGTTTAACGGCATCATATTCCTTTTTGTAATTCTACTTACTCTTTGGCATTGAACACTTCTTTTACAATATTCATAAGCATCCTTAAATAAAGTTGGCCAGTATAGGCCACTATGAAGCACCTTTAATGCTATCTTTCTAGCTCCAAAATGTCCTCCAGTAGGTTGGTCATGACAAAATGATAACACTTGTTGAGTTTCAGTTTCTAGGATACATCTCCTTACAATCTGGTCAGGACATTGCCTAAAAAGGTAACAGTCATCCCAAAAGAAATATTTAACCCTAGATAGAAATATTTTCTTGTCTAAACTAGACCAATCGTGAGGTACTAAATCTATAGCTAAATAATTAACTATATCAACATTCCAAGGATAAGAATTCAGCACAAACAATTGCTTATTTGGAAATGTGTCATCTATTGGTGAATTGGAGAGAAATGATGCATCCAACCTAGACATATGATTTGCAGCAGCATTCTCACACCCTTTCTTATCTTTAATTTCAAAATCAAACTCTTGTAATAACAAAATCCATCTAATAAGTCTTGGTTTAGCATCCTTTTTTACTAGTAAGTACTTAAGTGTTGAGTGATCAGTATAAATAATAGTGTGACTGCCTATTAGATATGACCTAAATTTTTCTAGAGCAAACACTACTGCCAGAAATTCTTTTTCAATTACACTGTAATTAACTTGTGTTTCATTTAATGTCTTACTAGCATAATAAATTACTCTTGGTATCTTATCTAAATTCTGACCTAATACTGCACTTAAAGCATAGTCCGATGCATCACACATTAACTCAAAAGGTTGAGACCAATCGAGTGCATAAACTATAGGTGAAGTAGTCAGAGCTTCTTTTAGAAAGTTAAAAGCTTTCGTACATTCCTCATTAAAATCAAATTTTGCATCCTTAATTAACAACTGGGTTAAAGGTTGAGCAATTTTACTAAATTTTTTAATAAATCTTCTATAAATGCCAGCATGTCCTAAAAATGCTCTTATATCTTTGATTTCTCTAGGAATAGGTAAATTAGATATTAATTCTACTTTTGCTTTGTCAACTTTTATCCCTTCAGTAGAAATAATGACCTAGAACTATTCCTTGTTTAACCACAAAATGACTTTTTTCCCAATTCAATACTAACTTTTTCTATTCACATCTCTCTAACACTTTCTAAATTGCTTAAACATTTTTCAAATGAGTCTCCATATATGGAAAAATCATCCATAAACACTTATAAAAAATCATCTATAAAGTCTGTAAAAATGCCTATCATACATCTTTGAAATGTAGCTAGTGCATTACACAACCCAAAAGGCATACAACTAAAGGCAAATGTTCCAAAAGAATATATAAAAGTTCTTTTCTCTTGATCCTCAAGTGCAACTAGGATTTGATTATAACTTGAATAACTGTCTAGGAAACAATAATACTCATGTCTTACTAGTTTCTCTAACATTTGATCTATAAAAGGCAATGGAAAATGATCATTCCTAGTTGCTGCATTAAGTCTTCTATAATCTATACAAACCCTCCAACTAGTTTGAACTTTAGTTGGAACTAATTCTTTGTTATCATTTTCTACAACTGTTATCTCAGATTTCTTAGGTACTACCTGTATTGCACTAACCTAACAGCTATCAGATATGGGATAAATTATATCATTATCTAACCATTTCAGAATTTCCTTTTTAACAACCTCTTTAATATTTTGATTTAATCTTCTCTGTGGTTGCCTAATAGGTTAAATTTCAGATTCCAGGTTAATCCTATGTTGACAAACAGTTGAACTTATACCTTTAATATCTGTTATCTGCCAAGCTATTGCTTCCTTATGCTTTCTTAACACTTTTAAAAGATTTTCTATTTGTACTGATGTTAAATCAAAAGCAATAATGACTGGTAGAGTTTCATTCTTCTCTAAAAATGCATATTTTAAATTTTTTGAAAGTGGTTTCAGTTCTAGAACAGGATGTTCTAAAATTGAAGATTTGTTCTCTTTCAAGTTATTCTTTGTTTATGTCTGTAATTTCCATTTGCTTAAATATTTTCTCTTCTAAAATTTCCTTGTTTGGTATTACACTCTTCAACATGATTTAATTCCTCTACATCTAAATCTTCATCTATTTTAAAAGTTTCCATCAGATTAACTTTAAAATTTTTAAATTGGAGCTCTTTAAGATTTTTCTTTACTCCATTAAAAATGTTCAATTCTAACTTTTGATCACCCCAAGCTAATTCCATCTAACCATTTCTACAACTTATGCATGCATTTGCTGTAGCTAAAGTGGCCTTCCTAAAATAACTATAGCTTGATCTTGGATACTATTTGAAGCATTTGTATCCATTACAATAAAATCAACAGGATAGACAAATTCCATAACCCTTACTAAAATATCTTCCACTTTACCTAAGGGTATTTTTATGGATTTATCTGCTAGCTGAATGACTGTTCTAATAAGTTTGATATTATCCAATTTTAATTTCTCATAAACAAAATTAGGCACGACATTAATTTCAACTCCAAATCTATTAACACTGTATTAAAATAACAATCTCCTATATAACAGGAAATAATAGGAGTTCCTGGATCACTTAATTTTTGAGGTACAAGATTAATTAACAGAGAGCTTACTTCCTTAGCTAAAAATGTCTTTCTTAATATTTTCCTCCTATTCTTAGTACAAAGAGTTTTAAGATATTTAACATACGAAGGAACCTATCTAATAATTTCCAACAATGGAATATTAACTTTAACTTGCTCAAATATTTTACTAATTTGTTCCAATTCTTGCTCCTTAGCATTTATCATTCTATGTGGAAATGGAAAATGATTTCCATTTGATAACTTATCTTCATTTTTAATGTCTTTCTTAATATTTCTATTTTCAAATTCTTTACTGTTCTTGATTTCCTCTAGTTCAACATCAAGTTTGTTTTCTAGATTAGATTCTACATTAATTTCCTCTTTATCTGTAAAATTATCATTTCTTTCTACATTAATATTTTCTTCGTTATAACCCTTTGACCTTCATAAGTTACTCCTGATCTTAACATACTACCTACATCTTTTGGTTCTTCTTGTGAAATATTGTCTAGTTTAGAGTGATTAAAAGTAGATGAATTCCTTATAAACAAATCAATAGATCTTTGAATTTCATCTAATTTCTCCATATGATTAAATGTAGTTGAATTACAATACTCATTTTCCTCAATTATCTTTAATGGTTGCACATTCTTCTCTGTAAATAACATATTTCCTAATGAATTGATGTCTTGGTAGTTTTGATTTTCATTTGAATTCAACTAATTTAAATCATCACTATTTTCATACTCATTAAATATGCTATTGTCTTCCATTTGTTGTAATGATTCATTAAATCTATTCGAAAGTTGTTCTATTTCCAATGATATTTCTTCAGATAGTTCTGATTAGTTCCAACATTCATTGTCATATTGTCATTAAGATTTGATAAATCTATATTAATTCCTTGAATATTTTGATCCCCTTTGAATACTGACCAGTTCAAATAATTGTCATTTTCAAATT
>JAMKPZ010008714.1:0-21845 GCA_024699675.1 Amphibolis antarctica | reverse complement strand
TACTTGTTGCTCACACCAACCTAAGATTATTGATCAAAACCTAAAAATATAACCATAAAGGTGTCGTTTGTTTTGACTTCGAGGAGGAGCGCTCTAGCTCTACGTAAATCCGCATGCATTTTCATCACTACACAAATTCCCATGCACAAATTTTCATTGAATAACTTATTGTGAAACTCAATTTTGTTTGTTTCACCACTTTCAACTTTAACTCTCCATAGTTTTCAAAGCTGACTCCATAGTAAATGGAGCCAAAACAAATGAGGCCAGAGATATGAACTGGAGTTCAGTAAATAACGTTTAAATTTCAGTAAATAACACTTATTTCATAGATTAAAATCACTTAAATCAATAAGGGTCAAATACATACACATGAATCTATAATGCATGAAAGAGCTAAAATGAACAACTATAGACACACATGCAATGACCTACAAACTTGCAATAATCCAAACTTACATTACATGAAACCATACTAGATTATTATTATAAAACCAAAAATTGTTTTAAAAATGCACACTTTCTTGTTAATTATGGTTCTGGCCAAGTCCACATTGGAAGGGCTTAAAAATTCAAAGAATGACTAGTTGATAATTATGCACATAATACCATGGTTCAACTTCCCGTGTCTGGATCTATGTCATAATCATTTTCATAATTAACATAACTTGTACAACCTACTCAATGTATTTTCAATATGCTCTTAAATGCATGTATGACAATGACATATGTAATATGCAATACTTTTTCAGTAATCACACGTATATCAAAAATGCAACAACCTACCTTGCAATTGATGAGTAAATAGAATACCAATTACACCACTAGCATGACCAAAATATAATAATCTATTGCACAGTTACATGGAATATGCAACAAATGACTTTAAACCTAACACAAATGTTAAAGTCCTATATTAAACAACATTGTCATGCAATAACTATGTCAACCTACAAACAGCATGCAATAGTTGACTATATTAAAGGGTGTCATACTTCTTTTAACAATAGTTTCTAATCAACAGAAATTTGTCACCAAAATGCATTAACTTACAATAAAACAGCTAGAATGCATAGAAAGGAAAAAAAGTTTAGGAAAGGAATTAAGCAAGTGATTAGGGGTAATAAAGGGGCCAATTACTTGTTTCCTCGTGTGTTTTTTATACCATATATTACATAAAAGATTGGTCTCTATGTTAGTGTTGCATCAACACCAATGTGTTGACTGTTGGCATCTTAGTCTGACATTTTTCACTCTAAAAATGATAGTTTTTGTTATGACTTGGTAGATCATATTTGCAAACATTGATGGATTGTTGTTTCTTGTTTGTTCATGATATTGCAATGCTACCATAAATGCATTTTTTACTTACCTCAGGTTCATGAAATGGCAATGGTTTCTGCCGTACAAGAAGCTCAGAAAGATAATCTGCGTAGCTTTAATGATTATATGATGCATATTATGGAGGTCAGTGTGCTTCAACTCAACCACTGGTTCATAGATCGGTGGATATATATATGTATTTTATGCTGATAGCATTATATCTGTTCCAAAGGCTATTATTACTTGTTTTTTCAAATTTAAACAAAAAATAATGTTTGGCCCTAAATTATATTTTAATTCACCTAGCACCATTAATCATTCTTTGCTTTTTTTGGATTCTTTAATTTTCTCCTCTTTTCCGTTATTGGTTTACCATGGTCCCCTTCTTTGCAAGCTTAGCAAAGTGAATCGTTGTTGGCCTTCCAAGAGAATCTCACAATTTTCTTGGATTCCAGTTTCTAAGTGTGGTCCTTATAGAAGACACATATATTTAAAGTAGAACTTCCCCAAATCTGAATTTTAGATTTTAATAACAAAATCTTCATTTTGTAAAAAAAGTGGTGAGATTTTGTAGATGTGTTATCATTTCCATAAAACATGAGATTATCTCTCAGCACTTGTTTATCATTATTTACTTTTATCCCTTCTCTTCCTTACACTCTCAATATACTAGTTTCATGCAAGGTTATTATCCTAGGCAGTTTCCTTGGATGACTTAAGGATTCACAAGGTAACTCCGTATCGTGGCACCAAGGAATTAGAATATCTCCTTTTGTTATTTATTTTGTTGATAGAATCATATAAATGATATCATGCAGTTAAGGCATTGTACTTGGTTGCCTTAGGTAAGAGGTCCTTGCCAAGAAGGCTAGACTGTAATCAAGGCTCCATTGGTCAGGCGGTTGCCTATCATCACCTTGTTCTTTGGAATGGTGATTGATGCCTGAGATGGGTTTGTGTCTTTTGTTAAAATGCATTTTAAATACATAAATGGGTTAAAAGACCCTAGTATTCTTGCTAGGATTACAATTTGTCACCCTTAGCTTCGGCCACACTTAAATACAATTGGTTCCATGTTTTGCAGATTGAATTTCCTAGACTTTTGTCTTTCTCAAGACCTCATTGTTTTCCTCTAATAAATTTCTCCCGAAATCTTGTATTTCTTTACCTTCTATTCTGCTTTACTATTATTTTGGTTTTGCAGGAGGATTGGAAGAAAGAGAAACGAGGGTTTCTGCAAAGTTTAAGTCGTCTATCAACACTGCCTAGAACTAGCAGTGCTTCACAAATCACTGGACCTGTACGTTCTGGGCTGATGCCATCCCAAGCTTCTCCTGGTATCACTGCTCAATCTAGCATGGAGATCAGGCCGGTAGCCAATGCTTCTATTCTTGAAAGGAAATCTTCAGACTATGCTGAGGTCGTTAGAAATCTCAATGATTCAAGAGAACATGGCTTACCTTTCAAAGTAAGACTCAGTTCTTTCTATTGTTGCATTTGTGACGTAAAAGGGGCTGTAAGACAATTGAAGAAAATAAAGTCATTGTATTATTTAGCAGAAGTTCATAATTTATTCTATTACAAATGTGAAATCACCACTTGAATTAGTGGAATATTAAGTAATAGTTATTTTCCTTTTCCCTTTTAGAATGCCAAATAACCTATAAGAATTGAGAAATGGTGAAAGGGCATCTTTGTGATTAATAATGTACAAAGGATGCTTTTGATTAATAATGAAGAAAGGGACTTTTATTTAAGTTTTTGATGATTCAGAAAATCTCACAAATCGCAATTTCTATGAAAATTCTAACTTTTATGGTTTAGTGATTAGAGGTAACCATACATGCTTTAATTTTTTCCAATGTTGTAAAAACCAGAAACCAAACATTTTACAAATCGAAAATTAAAATATTCTTTAAATAGGAGGTTTGCATGAACGGTTTTTGAAAAATTGTTTAAACAAAAAATGAATATAGATACAAATATGCAAGTATCCCAATCATCCAAATAATTGAGTAAAATAACTTGTAGTTCATTTACATTGTAATACAATTTCAAAAATATATTTTTATTATGTGTAATTGACACTCAAGAATAAATAATTAAATTGAAGACACACATAAATATATAAAAGGTATAATTAATGTTATAAACAACAAAATAAGTATCAAAATAGTGAACTTTTGTTAATAAAAATAATTCAAAGAAATATTAAAGAATAAAATTGTCATTTAAACAGCCGTTTAAATGGAAAGCGTCACTTTTTTCCCAAACTGTTTTTTCTTGTTTTTCAGAAAATGAAATGGATTGAGATGAAAAACGTTTGAATGGCAAATGATAGTTTTTTCCATCTTTTTACAACAATGGATTTTCCTTATGGCAATCAAATAAGTGCCTTGGGCAAACATCAAAGTCACTCCAGTGTTAATTGTTTTAAAAATCTAATTATTTATTTTTTGAAAACTCCTCATCAGCCTGCCACGGCTTTTCGGTTTGCTTATGATAGCCTGGGGACAGATGTTTCTGGTGGAAAAAGTGTAAGCATGCAGAAGATATGGCATTTGGTACAGGTATGCCAGTTTTTTAAAATTATTTTCAACTACAGGCTTTTGGGATTTTTTGTTGCAAACCCTGTTTTCTTTTGCTCGTCAACCTTTTGCCATATCTTGTAGTTGAATATGACCTTTTGGATTTCATTTAGGCATTGGTTGCTGAAGGTTGTTCTACTGTTCCAAGAAGTGTATCAAAGAAAATGTCATTGATTATAGGGGCACGCCACCATCTTGAGTGGGGCCATGAAAAGTATCTGATAGACACAATCCGCAACCATCCTGAACAGGTCTGTTTTTTTTTGAAAACGATGCTGAACAGTTAATATTCTTACTTTAAACTTAAGAAAACATCAATTAACATTTTAAAGATGTAAAACACAATATTACAAAATCATAAATTAACTTGTAGACAAAATTCAACCACATTCATTAAACAAAATAAAATATCGAAGTATCCAAATTTAGGGAAAACATTTGAAAACCATAGTTAGATAATGGATCGGTTATGGTAGAAGTCTAAAAGATCCAGCTTAAAAGCTGCTGACTGTGAAAATGCCTAGCAACATTTTTCTTTGGCGCCTGGGCTCCTAAGCGTGATAACAACAGTTTGATCAAAAGTATCTTCTTTTTTGTAGAAAAAGCCATATAATGTATCTGGCGCACTTATAATTTACTTGGTTAGGCTAGGCAAATCTAAGTCTAGGTGGTTGGGATGCTGGACCTGTATTTTCTAAAATGCATTTTTGAATATTTTTTGTTTTTTTTTTCAGTTTTATTTTTAGAATTTAATTATTCTTTAAATGTACTTTTTTGGATATTTTCAAATTCCTGGCCACTTCAATCTTCGTATATTTGTGATTTTTTAATTTTTTTGTACTTTTTAATACCTTTTAAGAATATTTGATTATATTGTTAACAACATACTTAAGCACTTGTTTTGATATTAATTGATATGGTAGTGATTTTTTTATTTATTTATAAGATTTTGTTGATGCACTCAAATCCCAAAATATTAGTCATATTTAAACAAAAAATTAATCTAAGCTTCATTGCCTTGGCATGGAGATCCCCAAGTTGCCTTGATTCATTGCCATGGTTCCTTGGTGCCGTGATAAGTATGACTGCTCCTAACAATTAATTAAAAGTGAATGCTTTATTTAAAATGACAATAATGTTTTCATGGAAATAAATTTATCAGAAATAGAAAACAACAACAATTGAAGTCATAATCTCATTGGTTGGGATCCTTTTATTCCATGTAAATCTATGAACGAAAGGAAATAGTAAGACAAATAGCAAAGATGCAACTATGGGTAGCCATGACTTGGCTTGGTTTAAATCCATTATCCAAACCATACCCATCAAAAAAAGAAAAACTAAACCATGCCTATCAGCTAAGGGCCCGTTTGTGTCCATAGAATTCATGAGAATTGAATTTAAATGAATTCAATTCCCATTTCTGTCAGTATTATTTACTCTTTAGTTTAGGACATAAATGAAATCCAGGCTCATAAGGTATGAATCTTTTGGAATTCAGCCAGTTTGAATTTTCTCGTTCGCTTCCATCTAACCACCAGAATTTCTTATTTTGTTTAATTCTGAGTGGTGTACAAACATCTCTGTACTGAATTTATTTTCACTTAATTCAATTCTGCTCAAGAAATGAATTTTCGTTAATTCATTTCCAACAAATTCCATGTGCACAAATGTACCGTAAGTCATTTTCTTAGGAAATTATTCAAAATCAGTTTGGCTAATGGCTAAATTGTTAATCATTGAAACAATAAATGACAATTACGTAAATTAAAACAACATAAATATTTATTGTTTTATTATTATTAATCTTAAATTTATCTAAATATAATTATGTCATATAAGTTATCACTTATAAGTTATGTATGTGTGCCTATTACACACATACATTTGCGTATACATTAATAATATAACATATATTATATATTATTTATTAATTATTTAATAATTTAATGTGTTTTGTATTAGTTTAGCTAAGTTGACCACAACCATGTATATCATCTTAGAATATTTTTAAGCTGAACCAATCCATAAATTTTAAAAACTGAACCAAACCATCAAAAATGGTTCAGCTTGGTTTGGCTAGTTGGCTAGAGATCCTGTTGTTTACAAGGATTCTAATGTTAGCATCAATGTTGCATAATGTTCCTGAAAATTAAAAATCATTGAGCACCAATGGATGCATAACAAGAAATGATTGTAAGACTAATCTCGACTCAAAATTTTTCATCTTAACTAGAACTTGTAGAATATGCTCGTTAAATGGGCATATGGATATTGATGTACTCTAGGGTTTTAGAGATCCTTGTATATATTCGCAATCCTTCTTACATTATTTAGGCAAGATGTTTATATCGAAACGACTTATAGTATATGTTAACCTTAGTTTTGATATCATGCCGAAATAAAATCCCAAAAGCCTAATAATCCCTATATATATATATGTAATCCCTAGTGATAGTAATGCATAATCTCATTTTCTCCTTGTCTAATGTTCGAGAATTTCTTTATAACCATATGTGCATGGTGTATGTTGATGCATGTTGGCAAGTATGGTTTGTATTCCATAATGACATGTATGTTGATGCATGTTCGAGAATTTTACTAGGGTAAAGAAAATAGGAGAGAAGCTATCTAATGCAGAACTAATGCTAACTAATGGACTAATGGAATCAAGATACAAAATACAACTACATTAAACTGCACAAAGGAAGTTATACAAGAACAAGCAACACAAGAACATGACAACACAACACAAGAACACAATGACAAGATCACAACACACAATAACAACAAGATAAAAGTAAGATAGGAGGAAAAGGAACCAAAAGATTGCAATCGGAGCAGCCTTCCAAGATGTTCCGTCGGTTGCACCACCCACCAGACCCTTTGCCGTGTGTCCTTGAGCACATTGCCTTAATGTTGCCTCTATAGAGGTCAAGGTAATTGAGTGTAGCACCTAAACTAGCCAGTTTCCTAGGTTTGCATGTGATGGGTTCACCACTGTCCACCTTGTGCGTTTGTTGCTAGTCACTACATCCTTGTCACCATGGCACCTCACGATCTGAGCTTTTGAGCACAACCACCACAGCCACCCCAAGTTTGTCTGCCATGAGCCATTGGAGAGGAAGAAGAAAATCCCGTGCGAGTGTCCATGCATTTCTTCCCTCTTCCTCTCTTGGGTTTGCCCTAACGTAAATATATATGGTCTGCAAATATTACAGCCAAGTCCCTGCAATTTATTTTAATACTACATTTGTCCACACATACATGAAATGAACATAATATATAACTACAAGTCTTAGTCCCATTCAACTCATGCTGCCACATTAAGTTCCTGATTCAAAGCATTCTAAATACGTAGATACTTTGTTGGGAATTTTCCTCTTGAACACTCTTTTGCACTTAATCCCTTGCCATTTGATTTATCTTGTAATTCGTGAAAAAATCACATACATACCTTCCTGTGAAACATCATTTGCATCAAATAAGCACATATAGTAATTACATATGTAAACATCTGACATGGTACTAGAGCCATGCTTTAAACTCTAATCATCCAAGAATTTTAAATTGGTCATCAAAAATGGAATGATAAGCTTTTTGGTAGATGGTAATGTTACTGATTGGTTTGATATAGGGATGGATTGTGAAACTGTACTTAATCACTTTTAGCTGGATATCATAGTTACTGTTTGATGGGGGCAATTGGTCAACTTGGATTATGATGAGGCAATTAAGATAGTTCCAATTGTGTTCATTTTCCCCAAAAAATTACTAATGCCAACAAGAACTAAGGTAGTTCCACTTCTATTTGACAAAAAAATGGAGATAGTTCCACCTTGTTCTTAGTTCTCACCAGTTACCACTTTGTCAAACTTTATTTTTAGTTTCTTTACTTTCTTTTTTTTACTATCTGGTTATTCCATGTTGATCCCTTTTTCTGTTTGTTATGAGGTTTATTTGCTTGATGTTTTCTCTTTTATCATTTGTTCCTTTTTCTGTGCTCCCTTTTTTTCAACGATTTGTTTATTGCTTCTAAAAACTACACTGATGCATGTGACACTGAAGGTTTGAAGTGTCTAAACTGAACTAAATCTGTATTTCTTGGCTCATTTGTGTGATGTTCCATTCTCCCACTTTTGGTTTCTTTTTGTTGGGCAGCAAGAAGAGTAAATTCATTAAAATCATAGGGAAATAGCAGAGTAACCCAAACTATAAGCAGACTAAAAGATAAATAAGGGGGGGTTTGTGCATCTCAAAAATCTTGAAAAAGGAAATTTTTTTTAAAAAATTTCCGAATTTTCAGGTGTTTGTGCACTCCAGAAAATTTGGAAATTTTTTTCATTACTACAAGTATAAATTTTTTTTCCATTTCCCAACCCTATTGGGCCTAAAAAATTCTTGCATTTGGTGAAAATTTTATCATGACACACTTTCCTGACCTTATACGTCTTGTTCAAGCTTTCCTGACAATTGTTAAACTCGTAGTTATAAGGAAAATATGAAATTATATTTGAAATGTTAAAATACAAAAAAAGTATAATTTTTTTTTAAAATAATTTTCCAAAATTTCCACAACATGTACAAACAATCTTATTTTTTCTCCCTTTCCTAATTTTCCATTTCCATTTCCTAAATTTCTGTTTCTTATATTTCCAATGTACACAAATGAACCCTAAAACTGTTTGGATTACAAATTTTACTCTGCTTTTTCCTCTTAAAAGATAGATAAAACTGAAAAAGTTGGACTTCCTTGCTGTTGTGACTAAATAAAAATTACAAATTTTAATTTTTTTTAAATTTCTCTTGTTGCTTTATTTTCTGATTCATTGTTGTATGTGCTTTGAACTATCTAACCTTGATCTCAACCATTCCACATTGTTTGCTGCAGGCTGCTCTTGGTGGGGCTGTTGGGAACCTTCAAAAAATTAGAGCATTTCTTCGGGTTTGTTGTTTGCACTAATTTGTATTTAATTTCATTGAAAAATTCTTTACACCATTTAGCTTCATTTTAATCAAAAGTTTGTCTTGCTTGCCAGGTCCGTTTACGTGATTATGGGATACTGGACTTTGATGCAGGTGATACACGCAGACAGCCACCTGTTGATACAACGTGGCAGCAGGTTGTTTTAGCTTATTTTATGCCTATAAAGCTTATGTTTCATGAACAGTGAATATTTTTAATATTTTGGGCGTTTTTCATTGACATTGTTTTTTTTTTATTTCTGTCATGATCAGATTGAGAATATGCAATGTTTGCCTGGATTGCTTAGTTTAGTGACAATGGTAAAATTTAACTTTGATAATTCTATGATAGCTGGGATTTGATGTGTCAGATAAGGAGGAGCTTGTTGTGGAAATGTTAGGATGGAAGGCTGAATATTTCCCCATAAAATATTTAGGACTACAACTGATAAAGAAAGATTTGGAACTGTTGATTGTTAGTCGTGGACCAATATGAGCAACGTCTACCAGGTTGGGTAATAAGTTTTTGTCATTTGGGGCAAATTTACATTAATTTCCTCAATCCTATCCAATGTACCAATCCACTTCCTCCCTGTTTATGATTTTGGTTAGGATTGCCAAACATCTCAAAGGTATAGAAAGATAATTTCTACGGAAAGGTGATCAGATGGTGAATCCTTCTGAACAATATAAACTGCAAATGTGTGTGTTGTCAAAAAGAAATGTTATCAGGTGAATTTAGTTATGGGGAGCTTTCATGTGGAAGGCTCTTATATGAGGGCTTGGGAATGGGAATGTTCAGCATATACATAGCATCAGGTTCATTATTTCAGATAGGCCTTCTTTGAAACATTTTAAATTTTTATGTCATGTATCTCATGTATGAATCATTCATAAGTTATTGGATTTTGGAGGAAATTGCTAAAATAGTTATAACTTGCAGATATTTTATTGCTTGAGGACAGGTTATTATGATGAAGCAAGAAATGTTGCTCAATCATCTCGTGTTGCCACTCAATTTGCTTCTCAGGTATTAGAAACACTTTATAAATAAAATTCATTAATTGTTGTATATATTCATGATTCAATTTTTACCACAGCTAGCAGAATGGATTTCAACTGGTGGTGTGGTATCACATGAAACTGCAGTTGTAGCTTCTGAAGAATGTGAGAAAATGTTGAGAATGGGTGACCGTGTTGGTAGATCTGGGTATGACAAGAAGAAGTTGCTACTTTATGCAATTATATCTGGTTGTCGCCGACAGATTGACCGTTTGCTTAGAGAACTTTCTACACTTTTTAGTACCATAGAGGATTTCCTATGGTTTAAGCTTGCAGCTACACGTGACTTTTCTACTGGCAGTTCATCTCTTATACTTGGTGAAGGCTTTGTACCATACAGTCTAGATGATCTTCAAGGATATCTTAACAAATTCGAGCCTTCATACTATACGAAAAATGGGAAAGATCCTTTGGTCTATCCTTATGTATTACTTCTGAGCATTCAATTGCTTCCCGCAATTGTATATTTATCTAAAGAAACTGGAGATGCTGGCTGCAACATCGACGCTGTGCACATTTCAGTTGTGTTAGCAGATCATGGAGTCCTTTCTGAAGGTGCAGGGATAAGCCGCAGCCTAGGGGTCATGGATATTTATGGTGAAGTTGCTGGTATAATTATACAGTTTGGGTTTGTTTACTTACATCAGGGTAATCTTTCACTAGCTTTGGAATACTATGCACAAGCTGCTGCTACAATGGGTGGAGGACAGCTGTCATGGACTGGTCATGTCAGTTCTGATCAGCAAAGACAGCGAATCTCGATGTTAAAACAACTGCTTATGGAGATTCTGTTACATGATGGTGGTATTTCTTTTTTACTTGGGCCAAGGGGTTCTGGTGAAGAAGGTGCACTAAGAAGATTTTTTGCTGATAGGATATCACAACAGCAATTTTTGCTTGAAGCTGCTCAACAATGCTTAGGGGCACGACTCTATGATAAGGTTAATTTCTTCTTTAATATTTTCCATTGTTCTTTGTTCCTCTTCTTTTATCTTGCATCAGTCAAATATGAAATGTTTTTCTCTGAGGCAAAGGTATACTTTAGTCTTAATTGGGTACAATATGTTTTCTTCATGTTTGAGTCTGTTTCTTGTTTTCTAAAACTCCATGTTCTTCCATTCCAGCATGTCATCTAGGAAATAAATTCATTTCTTGATAAGCATATTGAATATTCTAAATAGTGCAAGCAACTAACATCCATCTTAAAAGTAGGGTTGTTGACACATGTGCCTAGATTGCTTAGTTGGCACCTAGGTTTGGGGTGGGAATTCTCTACATGACTCCTACAGTTTGACTCATCAACCTGTCATTAATTGGATTAGGATCAAAGATTAACAGGTCGGGTTTAGCTTGAGTCCTAAACAGGTTGATCCATTATACCCATTTTATAAATGGTTTGGGTCTGGATTCTCTTATTTTAGTATCATTTGAACTTTTATCCTCTAATTTTGTTAGTGCATTGACTCGACAAGTTAATTTATAAGTTGTGATTTGTAGATATCATATCTTGATGTTTGTTGTTTAAACATTTTCACAGGTTAATTTACACTATTTATATACGTATTTTTTAATTATGTGTATTTATTTATTTATTTACGTGTGCATGCATGTATATATGTACAATTGGACAAATGGATGGTGCCTTCATAACCTTACAAGTTGACATGTGTGTGATACACGATTAAAAATGAAAAAAGAACAATACAAAATCAGATAAAAAATAATAGGATTATATCAAAATAAACAACCATGCATGTGTGTTTGCTATAATAATGATATTCATCATTCATTGTATTTGGATCCTTTTGATTTCAAGGATAAGGTGGTTCCATAACTTATGTCATATATTGATTGAAACCATTGAGTGTGGGTTGTAAAGATTCAGTTTAAAATAGCTAATAACATGTTTAAATTACCATATGAATTTCCTTAGTAAATAATTGCTTTTACTGTCAAGCAAATGTTGCCAGAGAAACCTTTCTGAAGTACAAGAAACATGCTCACAAAAACATCTCTAGTGACTGTCATGCATGGCGTTATTCTAAAAACTGTCATAAATGGCCTATATTTCTTTTGTGGTCTTGGTATGCTGTAGAAAGTATATTTCTATATTTTAGTTAACATCATGTATTACCATATCTCTTGTGATCTCATTATCGGTGTAATTGTTGTTAATGTAGGATACTGTCAGCATATTATAGATTTACTATAGGGTAAGATTAGCTTATTATAACAGTTTTGCATATTGGGCACCAGAGAATATTTTTGTGTTATTAATCTTGCTGATGACATATGATAAAGTTTCAAGATTTTAACTGCATGTGTTTTATCGGTAGATTTTCTTTACAGGTGGATGAAGGAAATGTTGTTTTTGTTGACTGTTTTCTGTTGTGTTACTTTGGGTATTGAATCATTTACATGAAATATCATTTGAAAGTTATACACATATCTGTTAGATAAACCTTTCTCTTGCAATTGTCAATGACCAAAATAATCATGTTGGAACACAAGAAATGAGGTGGAAGTTGACTAGGATTTATAGAGGCTACAAAGAGTGAGTAAACATACCATAAGCAATTTGGGATTAAACCCACACACACTTAAAACCTAATACATTATTTCTTCTAACACTCCCCTTTAAATTGAAGTATTTAGTTTGTAATAAACTTATATAGAAACAAACTAAATAAGGAGATGCATAATAGACAGATACTAATTAGTAGTAGTAATGTTATGCAATCAAGAATATAATCAAACCTTAGTTGACTACACTTTAACAGGTGCATAAACTATTTTGTTATTGACATTATTAAACTCAATCAATATGTGAATACTTTACATATTAATAGACTTGCATAAACACATTTTTAGAAATACTAATACAATCATCATCAATCATCCAATAAAATAGATCTAGTGTGGATTGTTAGTATTTTACAAATCTCAAATCTCATGGATAACATATAACTTTGACAGAGCAGCACTACCACAATATCGATTCTTACACAAGAAAAATATAATTAATTTAATTGAAAATTGATAATGGAGTATTAAACACTGTTTCTTTTTTCTCTCTCTCTTTTTTTACTTCCACCTTTTTTTTGATTTTCATTCTTCCTCTTTTTCTCTCCTTGATTCTTCTTCACTTGCGTTTTTTTTCTTACTTCCTTTTTTCTTTCTCTTTCCTCTCTCTCTCTCTCTCTCCCTCTCTTTTTTCCCTTCATTTTTCTTTTTTTGTTTTCTTTCCTTTTTCTTTGCCTTATATTCTCCCTTTTCCCCCTTTGTCCGCCATCATCTGTATACAATCCTAATGGGTGCAGGTGGTTGTGTAGAGTTTGAGTTTGGGAAGAATTTTGGAGAGAAGACTTGACGTACCTACGACCCTCTTGGATGAAGAGAGTAGGAGGGGTTGAGGAACGTTAGTAGCTTTCAGTAGAGTTCATCATTGGGACAAATGATCTCAAGTGTCCCAAGGCTAAATAGGGATAAGTGCCTGTGCGTGTCCTGATTGGTGTGTACATGGTCGTGAGGACGTTCTCGGTGGAGATGAAAGTTGAAGGCATCAACATGGACATGAGGAAGTAACCCAAGTGTAGGATCAAGTGTACCAAGTGGTTGCAACAATTTCTTGGCTTTGTTGGAGAGGAAGGTGGGGTGGGGATGTGGAAAGTAGGAGTGGGATAGACATGAGGAACAGTGATCGCTGATGAAAGGTGAGTGGGCATTGGTGATGGTGGTTGGGATGAGGGTATCATTAAAGTTTCCCTGCTTCCTACCTAAAGTTCTCACCCTTAATGGATTTTCAAAATCTAAACTCTAATATTATGTTGGAACATAAGAAATGAGGTGAAAGCTGTATTGATTTTACTAGGATCTATTTATAGAGGCTACAAAGAGTAAGCAAACACGTCAAAAGCAATGTGGGACTAAATCCACACACATGAAAAACCATAAAACATAATTTCCTCTAACAAATCCGGATAACTTTTCTGCCTCTGTTCTCTACTTGTATCAAGTAAAAAACATCTCTTCCATATTCATATTGTAAGGAGAGGATATCTATGTTACTGCCCATTGTGCTGATCAAAACATTTCGTTCTGATTCTTGTCTTCTCATGGAGATGCACATCATTGGCATGTTGGACTGTATACTGTCTTTGCCAGTCATTTTTCTTTGTTGATAGTGTCATTTTGTTAAATCTGTTGAACCAACAAATCTCATTGATACCGTCTTTGCCACTCACACGTTGAACATTTTTTTTGATTTGTCTGCATGATTTCTTCCGTTTAAAACATGCAGTCTATAGACATTCACAGGAGAGTTGGAGCTTTTAGCATGGCACTGGATACAATCAACAAGTGCCTGTCAGAAGCAATCTGTGCTTTGTCACGTGGTAGATTAGATGGAGAAAGTAGAACATCGAGTCTTATTCAATCTGGCAATGAAGTATCGGAGGCATACAAGTATTCTGCTGGATCAAGGTCAGCTATTTTATTTCCTAGTAGATTCTCTGTTTTTATATTTGATACGTAAGCATTAACAATGGCATCATGGTTATGCTGAAAGTGAGTCGCCAAAAGAAGTCCTTGAACTTAATCATAATGATACCTTTGTTTTATCCAACCTACTCTTCAACAATGCTCTCAGTCTAGGTAACATAAAGATTCAGTAGATGATTCCTGGATCTTTCCTTTAGTTCACTGGTTGATTTAACCTAGCGGATTGTCTTCATGGTACTAAATCTCAATTTATGCTGTCAAAATTTCACAGTTACGTCTTCTCAAAAAAAATTTCAGTTTGCATTGTGTTTTCAGCTTATGTCTTCATGACACAACACACACAACACTAATGGGATGTGGATTGTTTTAAACTAATTTTCTGTTACCATAATATGAACTGAAGTCCTTGAGCTTTCCTATGGCTCCCAGAATGTTCTCATATCTATTTTATGATGATCATTCAAACCCACCTACAAATTCCATCTTCTAGGGGTAGATGGGCTTGCAAGAAATAAATGCCACAAATTTCCCTAATGACTGTCACAAAATCTGCAAATTCTTGCCAATGTAAATCCCCCCTCTGCAACGTACTTTGTATGTATCCCTCATGCCACATCTACCATGAGTATTATACGTTGTTAGGCATAATTTTTCTCCCCCTCTCTGTCCTTAATGCCTCCATATTTAAGTACTTGGTAAAGCGACTTGACTGTGAAAGCTCTTTTACTGCCCAATTGCTAAACCTATCTAGAATCCTTTTTTGTCGAAATTGGAGTTGGTGTTCTTAGGGGCTTGGACCTATAAGCTTGTTATAGAGGAAAGTTGCACATTGGGCCTACTCCCAATAAGTCCCACTGCCCTCAATCTTCAATATCCAAAAATTGAAGGTGGTGCTTGGTTTTAGTTCGAACCAAGTACAAGCTGCCAGTAAAGAGCAATAATAGTCCGCAGTTTCAGTCTAGATCCAAGCAATAACTTGTTTTTAATTGTTCTCGGAGTTGACAGAATTGGAGCATGACAAACCTTAATCATCTTTTCTTTTATATTGGCATGTCACAAAGTGTAACTCAAAATATTTATTCATGACTCTTATGTCAAAAATGGTCAATTTTTTTTACAAAGTAAGCCTATGATAGGAATGAAAGTGAGATTTCATTTTGTATACAATCAAATAAAACACGAATCATAATAAACTGAAATAAAGTCTGATACATGTGAAATTCCATACAATTTTAGAGCAGCTGAATCCGCCCTCACTGTGCTTGTGAAATAATTTTTAATTTGTCCTCTGCTTTCATCACCACAGAAAATATTTTTTATTATTGAATGAATATGATATGTAATGCTGTTTCAGTCTTTTCTCACTTTCTGTTTTGCATTTCTTTTTTTGGTTCACTTCCACTTGGTATCTTGCCTATGCAGTTCTCAAGAATACGAATCTGTCTGTGAACAGCTGTCTGTGTTGAGACAGTTGGAATCCATTCTGTATATTCAGAAGTTGGCAAGAGCAGGACAATATTTTGATGCACTGAGAGAGATCAGCAAGGTCTCTTTCCTTCCTTTAAATACACAGATGCCTGGTCTAGCTAGCAATGCCTTGCAAAATTTATCTCCACACGTTCAAGCATGTGTTCCCGATTTGCTGAAGCTTGCTCTTAATTGTTTGGACCATGTCATTGATTCTGATGGAACAGTGCGCTCCTTGAAGGCAAAGGTATGTGTTAATGATGCTGGGAAGACGAATAAAATGTTGGTTAATCAAAAACCTTGCTAGGATATTAGGTATGATTTGGTTTAAGCTAGGTTGACACAGCATGGCTCGTTTGATGCGTATACAAGAGAAACATAATATCCTAATACTTCGACACTCCTTAAGTTGGACCATTTTACTTGCAACAAACTCAAACAGTACTAAAAAGGCTTGTAACAAACTCAAAACAACTAAACAAAGAGATACATAATGATTGAATATATAAAAACTAGCTAATAGATATTGTAGTAGAAGTAGCAACATCAATAAGTAGCATTGTTGTGCAAAAATGAAGAATGGTTAAACATTTGTTACACTTAAATAGGTGCAAACACTAATTCATTGTTGAAGACTTAATCAACTTATGTACGTATGCATGTATTAATAAATTAATACATTTGTTGCTACAAATACTAATACAATAATCATCAACTATCTAATGAAGATGATAGAACAACATTACCCAACTTCAAAATTGATCTCGTGGAGGCCAAACAACTTTGATGGAGCAACATTGTTGTAATGTGCATGAGAAAAATAAAAGTAATTTGGTTGACAGTTGACATTACCCAACTTCAACATTGTGTTATTAGACTCTCATTTTTTGTCTTATTTTTCTCTCTTTCTTCTTTCTTTCACTTTTTCCTCTCTTTTCTTTTTTTAAGTTTTAACCTTTTTAAATACTTTTATCTTCTTTTCTCTCTCTCTCAAGTGGAGCTCTAAGGGTGAAAGTAGAGGAGGGCTTTACGTCAAACTTGTCATTGGCTTTTGCCTTTGGGTCACCATACATGTGCTAACATTAGAACCCTTCTTCCTCCTAGTTTGGTTGAAGACATAAAGAGAAGGATCCTTCCTAGTGTTGAGATCAGGCTTGAAAAAGTCAATAGTGATGCACCCTGAGGAGTGGGTGACAACCATTGGGATGAAGTCCAATATGATGGTACCATCACACATCTTGTGCATTGTAGCAGAGCTAGGGAAGGATTGAAGAGATTAGTGAAGCAGCAGATGGGTGGAGCAAAATGCTAAGAGACCGAAAGTGAGACTAGCCATTTGGGACAATTAAAATGGGTAGATGTGGTTGAAGGAGGCACACAATGTCGACGTGGGTTACTAGCTATGTGCCATCAATGGAGGAACATGCCAAGGTGAAGGAGGTTAGTTGCTAGGGTTTTATATTTAGAGGGTGGCCAATGGATATGACTGCTGTCCTCCCCCTAAATGATTCTCAAAACTTAAGCTCTAATGCCATGTGAAGGAAAAAAAAGGTTGGAAGTGGATTGACATAAAGCCATTGTAAATAAGGGACTGTATAAAGAAGACAAGTACAAGATACAACATATGATGCGCATAATATCGTAATGTTTTAACATGTATTATCTACAACATTGCTGTTATCAAAAATGTCTAAAAATTAAATTTAATGTTTTGCATCATGCCTTTAGCTTTTCCTAAATAAGATTGGCACCATCTCTACCAGGATTTTACAAGTACTCAGTACAAAACCAATATTAAATACTATGTTGTTGGTACTACAATTCTATATTTTCATCTGATTTTATGTTTTGATATCGTTTGTTATCTTTTCATTAAATACTACAGCGTTGGTACTACAATTCTGTACCCAAGCTCCACTTGATGTGGTTTATTATCTATGATCCAGCTTCATGAATCCAGTTTCATATCTTTTCATTCTATTAATGACAATTGTGATTCACACTTGTCTTCCTCTTTTACCTTCAGTTCTCACTCCTTGCTTACTGAAGCTATTTCCACCCAGCAGGTGGAAATTCCTTAAGCCAAGTGCAGGCTTCAAAAGCACTGTACTGCGTCTCTCAATCTGCCACAAAAGTTGGTTCTTCTTGGCCTTGTTCTTTGTGGTATACTACTACCTCATGCTCTGATGGTGTGAGGTCTGCTACCCTCTCCGTCTCTCCCACTCATTGATTTTGGCCAAGATCATCCTCATTGAATGCTTCATCTACTTCGACTTGTTTGGCATCTGTGTCATCCAATACTTCTCTGATGAGGGTGAAGACTATGATATGATTGAATAGACTGTACCTTCATTCACAAACCCAAGGACCTTCATGCTACTTTCACTTCCACCACTAGAACCATTAGCATCCCCTTGATGCCTTCCCTCCCCTTCCAAACCCATATTTCCTGTTGACTCCATTTCCATGGCTGACAAGGACATTCTTGGGTCTGTCGTGACTGTATTGTCTCCTGGTGAAACTAATTCCATTTATCTTCAAAGCTCCTACTCCAGCATCTGACGGATCTCAACCTCACCTGGCCTTCTTCCCTTCCTTTTCTCCACAGATCTCAACCCATCCATCTTCCATAGGAATGTGACAATAATCTCCCCAGTCATCCTCTACTCCACTGGGATCTCTTCAGGTGTAATTCCCAAGGAGATACCATCCCAATGATCCCTTTGCCCCTCACATGAGTTGAATCTTCTCTACAAGACCCAAACCATGGTGGTTACCTGAAGGTCCATCTAAGGTGATCTAGCATTGGCAAAATTCAGGATGGAGTGGGCAAGGGTGATGAGTGTTGGGAGCTGGGCCAGAAAGCCTGGAGCCTAGAGGATGTGGGCTGGGGTTGGGTGAGGAGGAAAAGGGGGAAGAGGGGAGGATGGTGGAACATCACTGGTGGTCAACCACTGGAATGGTAGTGGATGCAGTGGGTCATGGTATAATCGATATTTGTGCGTTTTAGAAAATATCATTCTCGACCCAGGACTTACAAAAGTTGTCTATAAGGCAACATACCTAAAACTGCAGTACTAGTATCCTTAAAAAATTATATACATAGATTTCTAATAAAAACGGAAGTTTGATTTTTCCTTTTTTGGTCAATATTACACTGCGAAAAATTAGTGACATCAATTTCTTTCTTGGTTTGTTGGAAATATTTCCCTTAAAAAATGGAATCTATGTAATTTTAAATTATTTAAAACTAACATAGATCTTCTAATCAATTTTTCAAAGGCCTAAAATAATATCATTAAAGCAATGACTAATCATTCTTTATTATTGTATATGACTGTATGATGTCAATTAGTTGTTTAAATAATCGAAAACTTATGTAAATATCCTGATTATTTTTATACTTTAAATGCTTAGATCAATATTTTCTTATAATCAACCTCTCCTAAATTTTTTTCAGTGTTTTAAAAATTGAAAAATTCCATTAAATGGTCATTAAATAGATTTCAACACAATTTATCTTTCTGAGATTTCTGTTAAACGGCCATTAAATGACTGTTTAAGGGTGTTTTTTTTTGAATCCTTGAAATGTCTGTTTTTTATTTCTTGGAACATTGAATAAATGAATGTGTTATCCTTATTGAGTGTTTTTAAGTTGTTGGAAACTAATGCAAATAACCTAAGGAATTTTCAATAAATCACATACAATATCTTCAAAAAATGTCTAACAATTACTTTGTAAAGTTATTTCATTCATCTAAATTTTATAGTATTGTTTAATTATTTGCATGAGTTTCCAGTAGTTTCTGTTCAACATTTATGAAGTTTGTGTATTAATCAATGGAAAATCAAATGCTGGACAATAATTATTAATACTAATAGTAACCAAAGTATAATAAAATACTAAATAGCTAATACTATTACAATAATGAGTAAGTTATAAAATGCAATTCACTCGTAGCCAATAAATATTTACTTAAAAATATAATTACCATAGAAAAATTTTAAGGTGATTTGGATGCATTGGAAAATGATAACCATTTAGAACTATTTGTTGGTTCCTTTATTACTCAACCGTTAAAATACCGTGAATAGTTTCAATGTATTTGGTATGTTTTTTCTTTTAGTTTGGATGAAATATTTGACCTCTTGTTGTTTCAACTTGGGTTTTAATTCTTAAGCAATGTAACTATCTATGCTAAAACTTCACCGCTATGCACGTGCATAACATGTGTCCAAAACTAGTATTTTCAAATTTTGGGTTCGTTTCATATATGGTTGCTTGTCAGAATTTTCTGAATAAAAAAAATCACACTATCATATGAAGCATACCAACGTTGTATGATTGTATCTTTTCTGAAGGTTTAAAACTGATGAATGCTGTAAAAGGATACTTGCTCAAATGCCCATTCCTACTAAACTTGTGTTAGTCTTTTTCATGTGTGCTGTGTTTTATCGGTAAACTTTTATTAGATTGACGTGGCTTGTTGGTATATATTTGAAATGATATCTTCCATGCATGATTGAATATGCACCGTTATTTTTTCAAATAGATTATGAAATCTGGTGTCCACCTAAGTATAGTAGATGGCTCTTTCGTTAAGAAGTATTTTCCTACTACTAACTCAAGAGTGTTTATGGTTTTCTCTTCGATCGGTTTCTTCCAGATTGCAAACTTCGTAGCAAACAACGTGACCGGAAACTGGCCTCATGATTTGTACGAGAAGGTAGCGGGAAGCCTATAGACATGAAACGGAACATCCTTGAGGGTTCTTTTTCCTGATTGGGAAATTGCAGCATTTTGTATGCGTGAAATTGTAGCATTTTGTATGCGTGAAATTGTAGCATACAAGTGTACGAGCCAAAAATTGGGAAATTAGCATAATATCAAGCTGTGTACTTCAATTGTTTTGTGCATAGTAGTTTACAATTTTAGCAGATGTTTGCGTATTTATTTGCACCACTGAAGTCAAATTTTGGCAATGACTAGGTAAAACTCTGATGAAAAAAAATTAAAAACAAGTAAAACGTTGATGTATTTAAGTTGATCATCATGGAAAAAAATTGCATCTTGGAATTAACGTCGGTATTTATATAGGTTTTGTTTGATGACAAGATTGTTACTATGCAGTTATTTTACAAAATTTTCTCATGTTATTATGTAATTTTATTCTGTTTGTTTTACTATTTTTAATTTTAGTTTGTAACAATTAAAAATAGAATACTTCATTATGAAATTAAAATATAGATGTCTGGACAGTTTTCAAAGAAAGATATGGGACAATTTAACTCGAAAAGATGTAGTGTATGCTTCGATTTTGATCATTGATGCATAAGAAATGCTGGTGCGAAGCACTTGTGAAATGCATCAGTATTTCGTTTAGTGCGAGCAGCAATGTATGCTTCGATTTGGATCATTGATGCATTGTTGATGAGCTTGTTTGCTAAGGAGCTCTGTGTGCCATGCGTATAAGCTCTCTATTATTCTTTACACTGTAATTATCCGACGTAATTCCTCATTTTCGTCTCATGTAGGCTAACAAGGATTATGTGAATAATTTTAGGAGGACGGGCGTTTCTTCTGTTCTGGTACCGGGCTCGCGGAAGATGTGCACGAACCATTTCCTCGTTTTTCAAGCTTTCCTAGTGGTGGTTTGCAAGAGATCTCGATTCAAATGCATATGCGGTCTTTTAATTCTAATCATTTAATTAAGAGAAAATCGAATAAAATTGCCTGAAAAATCCAAATGAGAGGCTGGAGCTGTAATTTATACTTCCAAAACCTAAAAAATATTAGTGAAATCTAGCAAGAGTCAATTATCAGAGCATTGCAGGAGTGAAAGCGGGACATCACTCCATTTTTGGATGAAAGAGAGCCATGCATTTGGATCTTAACTTTGGCAAAAGAAATCTAACCTAACCAACACAAATGATACTGTC
>JAMKPZ010008713.1:0-14087 GCA_024699675.1 Amphibolis antarctica | reverse complement strand
AAAAAAAAAAAACGAGATTGAAATTAAAATATCTACCTGCGTAATGTATAATTTGTTTTTTTAAAACAAAACCTATAACTACCGACATCGTGATACAGACGTTTTCGCATCCCCCCACTGACACGAAACCGAACCCTCCTTCGTCGCCCTCGCCGCCGGCGACCATGGAAGATGGTTTCGCCGCCGACCGGCTCTTCTCCCAGGGATACTCCTACACTTACGACGACGTCATCGTCCTCCCCGGTTACATTGACTTCGCAGCCGATCATGTCGACCTCTCCACTCGCCTTTCCCGTCGCATCCCCCTCCACGCCCCCATCGTCGCCTCCCCCATGGACACCGTTTCCGAGTCGTCGATGGCCGTCGCCATGGCCGCGCTTGGGGGCGTCTCATTTGTCCATTACAACAACACCCCTGCCCAGCAGGCCGCCATCGTGCGCGCTGCCAAGTCGCTCCGCATCCCCTGTGTTGGTGATCCGGTCTTCGTCGCTCCTTCCGACGTACTACAACATTTCAGCGACGACGTAGGCGCGGAATGCGTTCTCGTCACGGAGTCCGGCACGAGCAAGTCGAAGGTGGTGGGGGTGGTCGCCAGATCGGACTGGGAGAGCAGAAGGGAGTTGCCCGTATCGAGCTACATGCGCGCCGTGCCGCCGTCCGTGCCGGCGAGTTACGATGTCGAACAGGTTGCGGGCTTTATGGCCGAGAGGGGTCTGCAGTCCGTTCGCCTGACGAAGGAGAACGAATCGGTGGTGGGGCTGGTTACGGAGGAGGACATAGAGAGGATCAGGGGGCTGCCGAAGCTTGGGCTCCCCTCGCTTGGACCCGACGGGAATTTCTTGGTGGGGGTCGCGGTGGGGACAAGGGAGTCGGACAAGCAGAGGCTGGAGGAGCTGGTGGCGGCTGGGGCAGACGTGGTGGTGCTGGATAGCTCCCAGGGCAATTCCACATACCAGATTGAGATGATCAAGCACGTCAAGAGGGCTTTCCCGGAGTTGGACGTGATCGCCGGCAACGTCGTGACGACCTACCAGGCTCAGAATTTGATCCAGGCAGGGGCCGATGGGTTGAGGGTTGGCATGGGATCAGGGTCAATTTGCACCACCCAGGAGGTCTGCGCCGTCGGAAGAGGGCAGGTGAGCATGGCTTAAGCGCTTGTCTTTCTGCTTTCAATACCTTTGGCGGCCCTTTCCTTGTCAGATTATGTGCATACTTTCAACTTTATATGGTAAAGTAAGAAAGCTTAAGAAGCACTATACCTTGATTGGTTTTTGACTAGTAGTGGGGTCTGCTTTATTAAGGTTATGCAGAAAAGGTCACTTGTATGCGAATTCCTTTATCATGGAATCTGTGATATGTATTGATATATATATGTATATATCTACATATATAGTTACTAAGCAAAGAATTGGCTGTTTTGCCATTCGTCTGCCAAGAATAATATGTCATCCTTTCTAAAGTGTTTACTTGTTTCGCAGCGAATAATTTCAAGGGTGGGCAACCAAACCCAAACCATTGGTTTAGCTCGGTTTGGAAATTTTAGTGTTTGAAAATTTATAAACTGATAGATATGATCTGGCTTGCAGTTTAACAGGCAATTCAACTAAACCAAACCGAACTCTAGCATATATGTTAATTATTAGACTATATCATATATGTAAATGTGTTTATGATATATGTCATATTCTTATGTGAATCAGAAATCAATGTTAACAGAGAGATTATTATATGGGAAGGTTTAATGGTATAGAAGTATATTATAAAACAATAACTTATATTAACTTAAAAAATTAATTTCTAATGGACAAATTGTTATTTTATGAGTTATAAAGTAAAAGCCATATTATACTATTGTGGATAAATTGTTGTATTTTATCAATGTTATATATTAATAGGTTGATTAGCGAGTATGTTGGTAGTACTTAATTTTTAAAATAGTTAAACCATGAACCACACTGAATCAAACTAACTTTTAGTGGTTCAGTTTGGTTTCAAGGTTCGAATGGTTAGGTTTAGCATGTAAAATGTTCAAGCTGATCTATATAATTTGGTTTACAGTTTTCCTTTAAGCTGAATCATACCAAACTACACCCATGCCTAAATAATGTAGCTAAAATCACTTTTTTTATAAAGACCAACACATGTGGCATTTTTTTTGAGTGATTGATATCATGTATAATTCTTGATGTGCACTGTCTGTATAAAATATTTTCCATTATGCATGTCCTGCTTAAAGGATTAAATCATCAGCAGTTTTTATATCTTTGACTGTTAGATGCAAAATGATCAAATATACATTTCTGGATTAGAGAAGTATAGGCAGAAAAATGGGTCATCACCCAAAAACCTAACATGTCAACCTATTTAAAAAATGGGTTAGGGTTGAGGTTAAATGACTTGGGATCATGAATGGGTGTCTTATTTGACTTATTTATTGAATTGGTTAAATTCAAGTTTAACATGTGCGACTCATTTATGACCAACCTGCCAAACTATATAACAATGTTTATATATTTAATAATATTATAATCATAGAATATATCCTATAATATCACATATATTTATCTATTTTTTAGTTAATTATATGACTTTCTTATGGTATGCAGTAGATTACATGGATTACACTGGTTGAATAGGTTAAATGGCTTAAACAGATAAAACGGGTTAAATAGTTCCAATTATATATTTAAATAAATTAACTTCATAAATAGTTTAAATTCGGGTGAACCTGTTTATAAACAAGTTGAAAGGGTTGAGCTTTCCAAACCATTTATTGAATAGGTAGGGTTCTTGTTGGGTATAAATGAATTGGTTTGTAAATCCGTTGGTCTCAAACATGACTCATTAACCTGTTTTGCCACCCTTAAGAAAAAGGAAGCTAGGCTGTACCGTGCTCCAGATTGTCCCGTACAAAACTCCATTTTGAATATCCATTTTACCATATGGCTTATGACATCATCATCCTACTGCTTATGAATACTAAATTATTATATGTTCTGTCCTTTGCTTCTTTCAATATCAAAAGAGGTTATATATAGGTGGATTTTGTGAAATTAGAGACTTTAATTCTTCCTTAATGTGAAAGGCTAGAAAAAAGATGCTTGATGTATGGTCAGTGATTTATGGTGACAAGCCTAGATTACAGTATGACATTCACTTGTACTGGTTACCACATTGTGGAGTGATGGTTTTGTTACTTAATGTATGCTGTGAACTTATGATAAACAATAAATGTTTTTCACTTGCTGTTACCCCTAAGCAAGCTGTAGCTTCACCAAAATGTTGCATTAATATGTTGTTGACATATTCTTATGTAAAGTTGACTGTTTTACTCCATCTCTTTATATCTGATTTGATAGCTTATGCTTTTCCTTGTTGGTTTTTTATATATTCAACTGCAGATTTTAAGATCATGCTTCTCTTGTATGAAATGTAGGCAACAGCAGTCTACAAGGTTTCATCTATCGCGGAGGATAGTGGTGTGCCTGTTATTGCTGATGGTGGAATCTCAAATTCAGGGCATATTGTGAAAGCTTTGGTTTTAGGAGCCTCTTCTGTAATGATGGGAAGCTTTTTAGCTGGAAGCAATGAAGCTCCTGGTGCATACCAGTATTTGGTAGTATTCCATGGCCAATTTACTTAGCTTTCCATTGGAATTTTATTATATTCATCCTTATGGAAGACCAACTGCTTTTCTAAAGCATCATTTTATTACTGCACATTTGAAATTATCACGTCTCCATATTCCGTTCCTTTTGTGAAAAAGAGCTTCCGTAAGTGGAGGTTGATCTGTGATTACTAAATAATAGTCCAAGAACAAAATATATCTGGAGTCAATAAAAGTAGCCAAAATGAAAATGTTAAGATGGATGGATGGTTGTTTCTTAAGAGACGAACTGAGAAATGAATTGAAATTGTATACAGCAAGAGTTGTACTAAGTGAGAATATAAGAGAACATTATTATTTATAAAATTAGGTGAAACAATAAGAGTCAGAAAAAATTGAAATTTACATGGATAGAAATTGTGAAATAGATTTGATATTACATAATCTTATGGAGAATATAATGTTGGATGAGAATAATATAGAGAAAGGATTCATGTTTCCAATTTCATACAGTGGGATTGTGGGATTCAGATACTAATCATTGTTGCTTGCAGTAGGCAGATACATAGTTGTCAAGGTGCCAACTAGGCGGCAAGGCACCTTTATAAGGCTACCGTAATTGGATCTGGAGCTCCTCTAACCACTTTGTTGCTTGCATTTTATGTACTAATCTTTGTATGATTTTTGGTATAATGTAATCATATAAAATCTTATTTCTAAAATTTTAATTTTTTTCATCTTTTACATGTATTTAACATTTTATAACCATTGTTTATGATTTTTCACTATGCATTTTAATGACAAAAATTGTATATCAGAACCTTTTCTTCATATTTTTCATAATAGCACAAACTCCGCCTATTAAGCTTAACCCTTTTATAGTTGGTCCCAAGCCTGCATAAAAGAGGAGGTTTATCAATATAAACAAAGTGGGTTGGCATTTAAGTAAACTAAATATTGTTAGTTCAACATTATAATCATACTTTTTAAGGTGACAGGGTATTCATCCATTTAGATATTTATTTATTTTTAATTTTTGAAGTACATATTACATATATGTATACATATTTAATGTTTTTGATCAAAAGAACAGTAAAAGAAGAAACAAATGAGTGCAATCTGAGGGAAAAACAAAACTATATTTATACATATTGAATAATAGTCGTGTATGCCTTTAATTTTCTTATTTTCCAAATGACATTCAAATACATCAATAATTCTGATGCAACATCAAAATGTGAAGTAATATATATGATTATATATTTAAATAATTATTTTGTATATTTCAGTAATATTCCATCAAAAAATTATATTTAAGCTTTTTTATGGGGAAAAACATTTAAAAACCTTTATTAAAAGGTTTGATTCTAATTTTTATATAAATATATATTTATAATTAAATGAATTCAGAAAAAGATCCAGTTTATTAAAAGGTATGATTCTAATTTTTAAGCTTGTAGAAAGCAACACCCGTGGGTTATTATTAAAGTATGACATTCAAAGTACTAAATTTGCAGTCCTTATTGTTTTAATCATAAAAAATCATAAGTCCGCATTCTTATATTGTAATTTTCTCATGAAGCACAATTTCTTGGCAAGTCTAATTATCATTCACTACTCTTATCATTTTTTTTAGGACGGTCAACGCGTCAAAAAATACAGAGGCATGGGTTCACTTGAAGCAATGACTAAAGGCAGTGATGCCCGATATTTAGGTGACAAGGCAAAGCTAAAGATTGCTCAGGGAGTTGTTGGTGCTGTGGTGGACAAAGGATCCGTTTTAAAATTTATTCCTTACACATTGCAAGCTGTCAAGCAAGGGTTGCAGGATGTTGGTGCCTCATCTTTGTTGTCAGCTCGTGATCTTTTAAGATCAAGAAAACTTAGACTGGAGGTATTTTTCCATTAATCTTTGTTTCTTGATGGATTCTTTTAAGATCAAGAAGACATAGGGTGGAGGTTTTTTTCCATTAATCTTTGTTTCTACATGGATGCTACACAAGAAAAAATCAAGTGCTTGTGCATCACAGCCATATAGTCGATCTTTGTGATCTCCTAGCTCTCGGTAGGCTTCCAATTTGGTTGGGATTTTAGAAAATACTCCTACCTCTTCTAGACCCGTCAGATCTGAACCTTCTGTTGTTAGAATTCATTCATTTTTTATTTTGGGAGTTGCTGTGAGATGGCTCTAGTGGAGAGCTCCTAGTTGCTTCATTGATTACAAGCTGCAGTTTTTCTTGTTGAAAAATGTTCAAAGAAATGGAAAAGTAGTAGTTGGATTTGCTCCTTGATTTAATAGTTGGAGTGGGTCTGCAAGGAGTTTGCAAACAAATTGATTGTTGAACACATTCATCTTATATGATTCTAATAAACTCTTCCTGCTTTCAGGTCCGGACTGGAGCCGCACAAGTTGAAGGAGGTGTGCATGGTTTGGTTTCCTACGATAAGAAGCTGTTCTGAGATTGGTGTAAACAATATTTTTGTTTGAACTTTGAAATTAGTTCACGTTATGAACATTCATTGTTAATGATAAGTTAATTAGATTCTAGGCCAGAGTGAAACACTGAGAAGTTTTTTAAAACTTGAAATAAGTTTCTTTGATGTGTGGGATCTGTCCACTATTTCTTTGATCATGAATTCAAATTCTCTGGAAATTAAGGTTTCAAGCATACATGACAGGGATAGAGGGAAGTCTCTTTTACTGAAGAAAATAGGGTAGGAAAGCAAGCTGAGTCAAGCAAACACAGATGGTTTCTGCATGCTGGCTGCAATGGAGATGAAATTGAGGACGCTTGAGAGAACTTTTATCTGTATTCTTTTATACAAGGTTCAGATCCAAGAGGATTTATTAATACATAAATAGACATTAACCATCCAAAATCAAAATGGACTGAAAGACATGAACTCACAAATAGCCAAGGGCAGATGATAGAAAACAAAAACAAATTGGTGTTGGATTTTCAGAGACTCCCAACTTCAGTTAGGTGTGAAAGTATGAAGTGTTTCTTAATTTGAAGAACTTTTGTGAAAATACCTGTAATTTGATGTTTTCTAAATAATAAACTTACCGTGGATTTGTGTTTTTAAAAAGATAAGAAATAATGAAAATTTTAATTTTTTATTTTTTATTGATTTACATTATTTTTCGTACTTTTCAAATATACAAATCTCCTCTATGGTAACCAAATTTCTTTACACAACTTTTCTTGACAACATGATGATCTAACTTAATATGTTTGAGATTAACAATTAGTAGTTGGTTGTTGAAATTGTCACAATAAATGGTAAATGGGTTAGAGTGGTGTAGGATCAATTCATGAGGTAGTTATGATATCCAAGTCATATCTACTATAGTTGAAGCTAGAACACAACATTCAGTTTTAAGAATGGACAAGATATTGTAGGTTGTTTCTTAGTACTACTCTTAAGTTGACCTTGCCTAATCAACATGTAAAAATCCATGCAGTTCAATGCAGATATTGGCATGAATTCAAGAGTTGTAGTTCCATGAACGTATACCTATTCTTTGGTTTCGCTTGGAAACTGTTCTTCAAACTTTAGTTGTAATTTTACATAAATTTCTATATATTATTATTATTATATAAATTTTAATATATAATTTTTTACTATACTATTTACTTACAACTTTAACTTCGTTTATTTTACTATTTTTATCTTTTACTCCGTCCAATTCCCAGAATTAACTAGAACTTTTCCCAAACATAACCAAACTGTGGCAACCAATATATAGTGATCCATTGTGGGACCAACCATATGTTGACAAGGTAGATTTATAGCTTAAGGTTTGGCCATGCCCTGGTGAGAGAGGGAAGACCTCCAACAATGCTATGGTACCTTTTATATATTTTTTGACAAGTATTATTTTGAGTTAATTATACAGTGTCAGTGAATTTTTGAACTTAAGACTATAAATTTTAGTGAAAGGTCTCTTAATCATTAGAATATCACTTTAGTGGTTATGGTATCTTCTTATATCAGTATAGGTAATAGTAAAAACAAATTTATGAGGTTTAAGAGACAGAGGAATATTAATGGATTTACAATACTTCATGCCAATCATAGTCAACAAACTCCGAGCATATTGAGTTTGATTCAAAAACAAGCCACCAATATGGTAATGAACCTAAATTCCTAGAAAATAATGAATTTGACCAAGATCTTTCATTAAGAATTCTAAACGAAGTTTGGTTGTACAATCATGCAACAAATCATTAGAATTATTAGTAATTAAGACATCATCAACATATAAAAGTAAATATAAACAATAATGTCAAGTTATTATACAAAAATCATGATGGATGAACGCAACAACTACAATTGAGACCAAATTAAAGTCAAGCAGGAACTCACTTAATCTATTAAACTAAGTTCTTGTGCTTGTGTTACAAACATGCATATGATGAGGAGAATTTTGATTTTTAAATCCTATATGTTGTTCCATAAAGACATCAACATGTTACTAAATAGCCATGTAGGAAACTATTTCGGACATACAATTGTTTTAGGGGTCATCTCAATACCAACAGTAAAAACAATGCGAATAGTAATAGGTTTTATGATATGACTAAAGGTTTATGTAAAATCAATACCGACCAACTACTCAAGCCCTTTAGCTACCAAATTTTGCTTTCAACTTATCTAAACTACAATCAAAATTTACTTTGGTTTTGTAAACACATTTATGTTTAATAACATGTATTGAGTTATAAAAAGGAATAAGACTTGTTCTATATTTTTCTTCCAAAGCTTTAATTTCCTCAATCATGGCATTTTTCCATCCTTCATGATTTAAGGCATCTTTAACATGTTTAGGTTCAATATAGGAATGGTGGAAGAGTAAAGCACATACCATACATGGATTACGCTTTACAATACCTAATTTACTTCTACTTGGCATTTGATGACATGGATGAGTTGTGGAGTAGTCATCCTTTTCAGGTTGTTCCTTTGAACCAAGATACTTGTCCTCTTTCTTGGGCTAAATTTGAAGGATATATAGAATCCAATCTATTATTAGATTCATTTTCTTAATTTTCATGTTCATGAATTTGTTGTTGATTTTCTTAAGTTCCTTCTGTGCTTCAATAATCAAATTATGTAAAATGATAAAATTTTAACTAAAATTTCATCATTTCACGTAATTTCTTATTAATTTTAAATACACAAACACTACCTTAGTATAATTTCTAAGATAAGGGAAACAAAAGGATCCAAAAACTCTTAAGGAATTATGATTAGGAATGCAATAAAGAGGGATTTAAAAGGAGAAATGTTATTGAGAGCCATAGAGGGTAAATGATTAATTAAAAAACAATAATGCTAAAGCCTCCACCCAATGTTAATTTCTGTGCATGACTAAAACATTAGTTAAAGCTAAACCAAGCTTAGTAATCTATGAGTTTGAACATCAACCCTCTTATGGTGGCCATAGAAAAGCACTACAATAGGAGATGCCTTATTATTCAACATGTATATTTGGGATTCTCTTGTATCAATAAATTAAATCTTAAGTCCATGATCTTTAGTTGACTCTTGATTAGTCCTCATTTAACTTTATTAATTAATCCTTACTTGTTCAATCATGTAAGCCACTTGATTTATAACCTTAATCATAAATTAATTAAGTAATTAATTAATCCCTAAAATCATTTTAAAATCCTTAATCAATCAATTAATTATTTGAATTAAATATTTAATCACCTAGTTAAGTAATTTAAATCTTGAATCTTTAAGTCAAGCTGAGGTTAATTAACTAGTCAGATCAATTTGGCTAGTTTAGATTGTATCTCAGTTTGAGCCTAGACTGCATCCAAGTCTAAACCTAGACTACACCTCAATTCGAACCTAGGTTGCACCTTGGATCGAGCCACTTGTGCACTTAGACTGCACCCAGACTGTACCACTGATCGCACCTAGATTGCACCACTGATCGCACCTAGATTGCATCATTGACTACAATTGCACCCAAGCACCCAACTGAGCCACCCATGTGTCCATGCACATTGAGCTCACTCGCCCACGTGCACCACAACTACACCCTCTCACCCGTGCTCGAGCCATCTACCGCATCATGTGCTCCACATGTGACCTCCTTGTTCCTTGTGCCCAGTGACGACTGCTAACTCTGTTGCTTGCTTTTATCTGTCATCATGAAAAGCTTGTTGAAACTCACAATTTCTCATCATTTTATTGTCACTGTAGCTTGCACACTCACCCGAAATCAAGATTTCTTGTGTGAAATTGAAAAGCCCTCATCTTGTTGACGAGTGTGTCATGAAGTTCTGCAACACTACTAACCATTAATCTTCCTCAGAAACTATTGAGATTTTGGTTCTACTTGTTTTTAGCTTCATCTTACTTCCAAAATCACTCCCAACGTCAAATGACCTCAATCGTTGGATGTAGCTTACAATTGAGATAGTTTCTAGCCTCGTATATAAGGCCACTGTAAGGTAATTAACCCTAAATGAGCAATCTGATTTTCTTCCACTTTGTGCTACTCTGATGCCTTCTATGCTCCTACGATCTCTTCTTCATTACTTTGCGATTTGTTTTGTGTGTTTCTATAGATTTAACATGGTGTCAGAGTAGGTTGCATGAGAAGCTCATGAAGGATCATGGTTTGGTAGCCTAGGGTTTTTGAAAAGAATGTGACTTTCATTTTGTTTGTATTTTTGATTATGATTTGTAACTTTATGTAATCAAGGGTATTATTGGAATTTGGGGCTTGAGTATAAAAGCCCAAATTCACCCAAATTGAGAAATCAAGAAGAAACTTTCTTCCTTGCTTCTTCTCCTTGTATCAACCACTTCAAATAGTGAAACCTACCAAGAGAGCCATTCGTGGAGTACCCAAAGTGAAGGGGAACTACGTAAATCCTTTGTGTTTGGATGTATTGATCGAATCGACACCTTCTCCCACTCGAAAATTCAGATTCAAGCACGAAATCTGCCGGTGACGTCCTCCCCAAATCCGTGATTTCGACCTCGATTTAGGCCTCGATTTCTTCTGAAATCATAAGGCTTTTGTTTGTGGAAGCACAACAAGTGGTATCAGAGGAATTTTAGTGATTGAAAACCGGATTTGAATCCATATTTTGGGCTGAAAGTTGCAGCCATGTCGCCGCCGCCGCCACCGTCGTCGCCGGAACCCTAAAACGTCAAAATCGTCGTATCTTCCATTTCACTTGGTGAAATGGGTTTGTAAGCCTCCTGAACCTTCCACACATTGCTCCGAAGCTTCTGAAATTTTTGGAGAATTTTTCGTGAAGGCAAATCCGAGGTTTTGATTTTTTAGCATCCTTGTTGAAATTTTCGTGGTTCCTTTTGCCGGCCATTTTTTGTTGCAAAGTGGTTGAAATTTTTGAATACCTGTTGAGAATCAGATCTTGTGCCAAATTTTAAATTTTTGGATGTGTTTGATATTTGCCTAATCCGAGTTCAACAAGTTCGAAATCAATTTTTGGGGGTTTGTTGAAAGTTGAAGCAAATCGAACACATTTTTTGCATTTTTGGGCAATTTCTGAAATTAGAAATTTGTAAATGTCTGTTTGGAAATTTTATGTGATTATTGTTGTTTAAAATCACATTTTTGAGATGGCAACTCCTGGCATGAAAATAAACAAGTTTGATGGTAGAAACAGTTTCAGTCTGTGACAAATAAAAATGAGAGCACTTTTGAAACAATAGGGCATTTAGGTACCTTTAAATAAGGCTACCACATTAGATAGAGATTCTACTGAATTTGGAATATAGGAGGAGAAGGCTCACTCTGCCATTTTATTGTGCTTGTCAGATGAGGTAATTATAGAAGTTGCAGATGAAACAACTTCCTCTGGTTTGTGGCAGAAATTAGAGTCATTATACATGACTAAGTCTTTAACAAACAAGTTGTTAAAGCAAAGATTGTTCTCACTAAAAATGAAGGAAAGGTACACCACTTAAGCAGCATTTAGATTAGTTGAATTCCATTCTGATGGAACTCAAGAACACAGGTGTTACCATTGAAGATGAAGATGCAACTCTCATCTTGCTTTGCTCACTTCCTCTCAGTTATGAGAATTTTGTTTAGTTTTGTGTAGTTGGAAGAGATTCCATTACACTGGAAGAAGTGAGATCCAGCCTTCATTCGAGAGAGCTAAGACGCATGGTGCAGCATGGCAGTAATGAGGCAAGTGGTTCTAGCCTCATAGCTCATCAGTAAGAGAACAGAAGTAGAAGTCAGTGGAAAATGGGCAATAAGAACAGAAACAGGAGCAAATCCAAAAGCAAATACTCAAAGGATACTTGCAATTACTGTAAGGAGAAGGGACACTAAAAAGCAAATTGTCCTAAGTTGAAGAACAAAGGAAAGGTTGCAGTGGCAGAAACAGATTCTGCATCTGATGGTGATTTTTCTCTTACAGTTTGTTGTAGTGCTTATTCAGGTGATCAGTGGATCATGGACTCAGGAGCATCCCACCATATGACTCCGTGTAGGGAGTACTTTGATACATATGAGCAGGTGGAGGATGGCCAAGTGACCTTGGCCAATGACAATGTATGCTCCAGAGTAGGTGTTGGCACTATCAAGTTCAAGATGCAAGATGGCACGATTAGAGTTTTGGAATATGTTTGGCATGTTCCAAAACTAAGTAAGAACCTGATTTCTCTTATGACCCTTGATTCTAAGGGTTACAGATATTTAGGTGGAGGGGGAAAGATTAGTGTTGTGAAAGATTCATTGGTTGTAATGAAAGGTGTCAAATCTGGCCCCTTATACATTTTGCAGGGCCCACCTATTTCTGGTTCAGTTGCAGCAGCTATATCAGATCAGGAGTATCAGTCTATTATATGTCACTCAATAATGGGTCATTTGGGACAGAAAGGGATGCAGAGACTGAGTAGTCTAAGCAGGTTTGAAGGACACAAGGTAGTTTGCATTGGTATGTGCAAACATTGTGTATATGGCAAGCAGAAAAGGGTGTCTTTCGGCAAAGGTCAGCACAGTTCAAAGGGAGTATTAGACTATATACATGCTGATTGTTAGGGACCTGCATGACAGTCCTCTCATAGAGGATCAAGATATTTCCTTTCTATTATTGATGACTACTCTCGCATGAATTGGGTTTTCTTCTTGAAACATAAGAGTGATGCTTTTGAAAGCTTTAAGCATTGGAAAGTTCAAGTAGAAAACCAAACTGATAGAAAGGTTAAATACTTGAGGATAGATAATGGTCTTGAGTTTTGCTCTCAGGAGTTTAACAACTTTTGTAATGATATAGGAATTACCAGACATTATACTGTCAGACATACCCCTCAACAGAATGGAGTGGCAGAGAGATTGAACAGGACACTCCTTGAAAAGGCCAGGTGCATGCTATCCAATGCAGGTTTGAGCAAGAACTTTTCGGCAGAGGCTATTAACACAGCTTCCTTTCTGATTAACAGGTCTCCCTCTAGTGCTATAGATGATAAGATACCATTTGAATTGTGGATAAACAGGTCTGCAAATTACTCCAAGTTCAAGATTTTTGGATGTCTAACTTACTACCATGTGAACAATGGGAAGTTGGAGCCTCAAGCCAAGAAAGGCTTATTTGTTGGATATGGTACTGGAGTAAAAGTATACAGAATATATGACATTACATCTGGTAAAGTGATATACAGTCGTGATATCACTTTTGATGAAAATGTTTTATTGCAGACTACAGAAGAATTGGAAATTACATCACCAGTACTACTCCTGAACAGGTGGAGTTATATACACAGCAGCCTGATAATACTGATCAAGTTAAGCCAAAAGATAACTCATCAGGTGTTCAGGAAAATGCAGTTGAGGAGGAAGAGGTGGAGCAACCACCACCAAGAACCATTGGTAGAGAACGTCCTAGAAGGGACATTAGACCTCCTATTAGGTATGGCTATGAAAATTTAGTTACTTTTGCCTTACAGGTAGCAGAAGAGGTGGAGGATTCTGTTGATCCACCTACTTATGAAGTTGCATTGAAATGTTCTGATGTTGGTCTTTGGACGACTACAATGGAGGAAGAACTGCAATCCCTCCATAAAAACAAAACTTGGGAGCTTGTGAAATGTCCAAAGAACAAGAACATTGTAGGTTGCAAATGAGTCTATTAGAAGAAAGTTGGGACTCAAGGCAACACTGGGGTGTAGCACAAGGCAAGGTTGGTTGCCAAAGGCTATTCACAGAGAGAAGGAATTGATTACAATGAGGTATTTGCTCCTGTTGTACGTCATACATCCATTAGAGTGCTTTTGTCTATTGTTACAGCACAGAATCTCGAATTAGAACAATTGGATGTAAAGACGGCCTTCCTGCATGGTGATTTAGATGAAGATATCTAGATGGAGCAACCAACAGGTTTCGTGGTACAGAATAAAGATGATTGGGTGTGCAAGTTGAATAAGTCTCTTTATGGACTTAAGCAGTCACCACGACAATGGTACAAGAGATTTG
>JAMKPZ010008712.1:0-15023 GCA_024699675.1 Amphibolis antarctica | reverse complement strand
AGCATTAAATCATGTAATATGGTAAAATTGTGCATTTTGGATTATTTAATTATATTTTTATGCATAATCAATCAAATGCTAAAATAATAAAATCTTGGTTATAATCATGCATTTGTTATCATTTAATTTCTAAAAGGCATAAATAATCATATAAAAATAAGCACAATTTTAGCGCTTACAGTCGGACTATAGAATCGGGCTTACACCCTCGGTCACTTGACCAGGGGATGCCGTATTGCGAGCTGGTTGGTTGCGCGGTAGCCACCTTGTGGGTGCCAGTGATCAGGTAACAAGGTGGAAAGTGTTCGTGTGTCGTGCCCGAAGGTTGGGCCGTACCTCTCCACGTCTTAGATCTTGAACGGCTGACCATGCAGCAACCATCTTGTGGGAGCCGGCCACTGGGATGTGATGTGAAGGCTTCACATGTTTCTTTTCTAAAAGTTGTTGTGAATAGTCACATCATGCTTTTTGTGACATTACTTTTCGTCCAGTTGGTTACGTGGTTGCCGCCTTATACGAGGCGGCAACCGGCTAAGGATGTGGTACATTGCTTTTTCAAAAGATGCCACTTTCATAGTGGTCATGTCGTACCTTTACGATTTTACTTTCAGCTATTCACGCGGTTGCTGCCTAGCAGGAGGCGGCAACCGGCTGGTGATAATTGAAAAAAAAGCTACAATGGACACAGTGAATGGTCACGTCGTACTTTGTGATTTTACCCTCGAGCTGGCTGTTCACACGGTTTTCACCTAACAGGAGGCGGCAACTGGACGAAGGCCTCTCATGCTTATGTCCTTTTCTCGATTTTTCAGTTTCCGTGCAACTTTCTCGGTTATCGTGCCTTGACCGTACCTTTTAAAAATTGTCAGGAATTGTTTCAGCTTTCTTGATTTTTGTGCAACCGGTTTTTGAACCGGTTGCCGCTTCCAAACACATGGAATCTGGGTAACCCATTTTCCTATAAATAGAGGGGAGGTCGTTGGAGATTTTCTCATCCCTCCCTCTCATTTTCAATTCTCCCTTCAGCTTTCGTTTGGATTTCCTTCCATCTCTCCTTAATTTCTTCCCTTGAGTTTTGATCACCAAGCCTCACACAAAAAATGTTACAGGGCACGTCCAACAATCCACTTCTGGGTCTGTGCGATGATGGTTCGATCTTCTTCCGGCGACTTTGAGGAACATGCCAGCGGAGGAGCTCAACTGTCCTAAACTGGCCGAATCGGCCCGCTTCGCCGTTTTCTTTGAATTAACTGGTAATGGCTATGACGCTACTTCGACCGAGGCCATGTCTCACTGGTGGTTGGGAGAACGACGACGGAGCTCTGGTGCTTCTAGCTCACGTGTGCCAATGGAAGGCGAGGCTTCTGCGGAGACTCCCCTTCAAAGCTCGCGACGCTGGACGCGTCGCAAGGCCACCGTGGACTAGCAACAGCGTCTCGCCGGAACTCCATCAGGGCCGTTCGAGATTCCTGATGATGTGGCGTCGGAGGCGGGATCGATCCGGCTGGCGCTCCCTTGGTATCGAACTCCGAAGGCTTTCGAGGAGGAGGCGGCTGACGGCGTGGCTCCCCTAGAAACCGATCAGGATTTGGCGTCCCCCGTCAACGGCCGATTGGCCGTCAAGACAGCGTTACATGGGAGGCCAGTCAAGTTTGACCGATTGCCAGAGGTGGAGCAGCTGTTTGCCAATCAAGGCTTGCTTCCTTTCATCCGGGACATCCGCCGGGTCGAGACCATCCCCGTCTTGGTGGCCAAGATGTACTCCAACTTATCGGAGGTGGAGTCGCGACTTTATCTGAACCTTCAGTCGGGACCGATAGAATTCTCCGACGCGCTTCTGTTCGAGGTGATGGGACTCCACTTTACTGGTATGGACATTTTCTCCCCCTTGTCAAACCTTCCTTGGAGCATCAGCGACATCAATGCGGCAGTTGCCGTGGATGCCGATTTTGACCAGCGGATCGTTAAGGCTCGGGACCTGAACCCGGTCGCCCACCTCGTCTCCTTTGTCCTTAACAACACAATACTCCCGAAAGGGGGGCATTAGGATGAAGTTAGCATGGCGACTTACCTCGCGACTTTCACGGTGGTAACAGGTTGCCAGGTGAACTGGGCGGCGGCGGTTCGATCATTTTACCGGGCAACCGGCTAATTTTTTCGCGCATCGTCTCATCTTGCGTAGGTTGTGGTCTAGGCGTCCAACGGTCCGAGCTGGCGCATGTGGGCGAGCTTTCCTCCCCTTCACCTGGGACAGTTGACGTTATGACTTGGGTTGTGTTGAGGAGTCGAACATCCTCGGGTAATGGTGATGGTGGTCGGCTGATCTTACCTGGCAACCGGTTATTTCGCCTACACGCTTGATTATACGTTAGTTCCAAAGGTGGGGAAGGAGTGTTGTCCCTTTCCCTCATACATGAATATCCGTGTCGTGTTGTGTAGAAAGGTTGGGATGTTTTCTGGTGACCCTTTTTCTGGCATTTTGTTTCGTTGCTTCTGTATAGGGGTTTTTAAGCAGGTGCCCATGACGGAGTTTGCACAAGGTAGCTGTTCCTTGAACCGGCCTGCCGGTGGCTAGCCAGTTGCTTCACCCCTTCATTTTGCAACCATGGGGGTTTTGTGGAAGCGGCAGCCAGTTCCTTGAACCGGCCTACCGGCAGCTAGCCGGCTACTTCACCCCTCCCTTTTGCACCCATGGGGGTTTTGGGGAAGCGGCGGCCGGTTCCTTGAACCGGCCTACCAGCAGCTAGCTAGCTGCTTCACCCCTTCCTTTTGCACCCATGGGGGTTTTGGGGAAGCGGCGGCCGATTCCTTCAACCGGCCTACCTGCGGCTAGCCGGCTACTTCACCCCTCCCTTTTGCACCCATGGGGGTTTTGGGGAAGCAGCAGCTGGTTCCTTGTACCGGCCTGCCGCCGGCTAGCCGGCTGCTTCACCCCTTCATTTTGCACCCATGGGGGTTTTGGGGAAGCGGGGGCCGGTTCCTTGAACCGGCCTACCGACAGCTAGCCGGCTGCTTCACCCCTTCCTTTTGCACCCATGGGGGTTTTGGGGAAGCGGTGACCGATTCCTTGAACCAGCCTGCCGGCAGCTAGCCAGCTACTTTACCCCTTCATTTTGCACCCATGGGGGTTTTGGGGACGCGGTGGTCGGTTCCTTGAACCGGCCTGTCGGCAGCTAGCCAGCTACTTCGCCCCTCCCTTTTGCACCCATGGGGGTTTTGGGAAAGCGGCGGCCGGTTCCATGAACCGGCCCGCCGACGGCTAGTCGGCTGCTTCCCCTATCCCTTTGCACCCATGGGGGTTTTGGGGGAGCGACAGCCGGCTCCTTGAACTGGCCTGCCGGCGGCTAGCCGACTGCTTCCCCCATCCCTTTGCAGCCATGGGGGGGTTTTGGGGAAGCGGCAGCCGGTTCCTTGAATCGGCCTGCCAGCGGCTTATGTTTTTTAGAAAAAAAATAGAAACCGTCGGATTGTACGTTTCGTACACCCAAATGGCCACCACCGGCATCCTTGCTAGCGACGTTATCCCAGGAATCTTTCTGGGGCATCGAGAGGGTAGACTTACGCCTCCCGGGAAAGAAACGGGCACCGTCGGGTTGTACATGTTTGTACACCCGAACGGCCACCGCCGGCTTCTTTGCCGGCGGCGTTATCCTGGGAATTTTTCCGAGATCCCAAGAAAGACATGTGGGGATTGGATAAAAACTTGTAAAGCTTGTTGTGAAACTTTTGAGTTTCCGCGTAAAAAGGACCCGATAGAAGGGTTACGCTTAAACTGATTATGACCGGGCCGGGTAGATTAACCGGCTTGGAGGGCGGCCCCCGGTACCTTCGGACGTGTTTCTGAAGGAATGATATCTGAGTCCGTACCCCAGCCGTCCCCTTGCATAGGGAAGGTGTTATGCGGTCAGGGCTCGATAAAACGTAGTAAAAAGCATACGTAAAATGGCGAGGATGGAAGGGCCTACCTGTAGGGTGCGTCGTCATCGACGGGGATTGGAAGTCCTCGCTCTAGCACGGCGAAAAGGCATCGGGGCCCCAGCGAAAAGGCGTCGTCGGGGATCGGAAGTCCTCGCTTTGGAAATTCAAGCCTCTCCGTTTAGGAATCTTCAGCCTCTCCTTCCCGGAAATCCAAGCCTCTCTCTCCGAAAATCCAGCCTCTTCCCAGCAATTTTCAGCCTGCTCGGTGGTGTAGGGGGGCCGCCCTTTTTATAAGGGGTTTCCTTCCTTCTTTGGGGGCACCCGAAGATGGAAGGCGGCGTGATTCCGGCTTGATTACGCGGTCCACGTAATAGGCAGATTTGCGAGATTTACGTGATTAAATCTCGTCATATTTTCTTGATTGATTCGGCTTGCCTTCTTAGGTAGCCAACCGGTAGCCGCTACGTGGTAGGTGGAAACCAACTGTTCCCCTGGTCATTTTCACCAAATGTGGGTTTTTGGGGTCCGGGTGTCGCTTCCTTGAAGCGGCTTGCCGGCTCCATCCCCCTAACCTTTTACCAAATTTGGGTTTTTCTAGTCCAGGTGCGGCTTCCTTGAAGCGGCTTGCCGGCGGCAAGCCAGCTCCACCCCTCCCCCTTTTTTTAAGCATGGGGTCAACAGTGGATCTACTCATCGACCTACCAGACATTCGTGTCTGGGACCAGATGTTCACCCAGTTTGCCGCCTCAACCTCCGGGTGTAGAGATTTCTACACCTAGTCTCGAGAGACAAGAGAGGTGGACACCTTTGAGGAGACAACCATCTCTAAGTGGAGACGATGCGTCTAACGGTGACTAGTTGTTCCAATGGAAAAGGACAGGGGAAAACTCGACAGCTGTCCCATCGCCTGACACTCCTGACGAGGTAACCACAGGCGTTACCTGAACCAAGGGTTTTTCAGAAGACCGTGGTAGCCCTTGTTGTGGTGTAGGTCGTGGAGACTGCTTCCTCCATCGGTGGTTGTGGATAGTGAGGATGGAGGGTTGCAGTTGCTGGTAATATGGCCAAAGCTCCTCTAGCGTCGGCAGGGTGTGGATCGGATGGATGAGGTCGATCGGGTTCAGCCCGGTGGTTCTAGCTCCCAGCGACCATGTCGAAGGGAGGGATCTCCTTGTCCCTTGTCTGTGTCTAGTTGGATATGCACACACCGGCTGCATATGCTGGAACCTTTCAAGTGGATGTCGCCTCCTGGCACTCGGGAAGACAGTGTTTACCTAGGAGTTTCCCGTATGGTTCAGGAAAGTCTACTGGCTCGGCTCAAGAGATATGGGAGGCTGTTGAAACTCGATGGTTCCCGAGTTGATGAGACGTTGGATAGCCTCTCTCAGCATCTGGCAGTGGTCGGTTCTATGGCCATCAGATCTGTGATACTCGCAATACTACTGCGAGTTGTACCAAGAGGGAAGAACAACCGGGGGTGGTCTGACAGGAAGGACTGTGAGCAATGTCTGAGCCCTATGGAACACCTGGCTCAGTGGTTCTGAGAGCGGCGTGTACTCTATTACGCACGGCTGCTGCTACTGCAAAGGCGGCTGGCGTGGATGTCGCAGTTGCTGCTGGATAGGGGGTTGTTGGTTAGTGCCTGTTGGGCCCCCATTTTGCCCCTGGTTCCTTTGTCAAGAAGATCCTAGGGCCACTGCCTACCATTGCTGTGACATCGATGACTTGGGTGCAGCTACCAGTGGTGGAGCCCTTGGCCTCCACGGTTGCTAATTTGGGGCTACTCGGGTGGTGTAGACCGGTTGCTGAACTAGGGTGATGGCCGGTAGATGATACTCTTGGGCCAGGGCATACACCTGCTGTGGCTGATAGGGCAGAGGTGTGGCTGCCACAATCGTGATGGGGGACAGCCGTGCATTGTCGTTCCTTCAGAAGCCGCAATTGTTGCCCATGCTGTCGCCTGTGACCGATGGCCTAGGGCAGATATTTCCTCCAGTGTTGGCTCGAAAAGGAAGGGCCGAAAATCTTCTTGACTTCCGAAACCCCTCCAGGCGGCTGCTGGCCTTGATCAGCTAGGAGAAAGTGGTGTATGACTGAATGCATAGGAGCTCTGCTAGTGATGGCTGAGTGCCTTGTACGATCATGTCCAAGGAGTCTTCTTCAGCCAGTTTGTCCTAGATTTGAGATGCCAGGGCGTTCCATCTGCCAACGTAGCCACTGAATGGCTCATTTTCATGTTGGCGAAGGCTGTGGAGGTCCTCCAACTTGGGTGCCAGGTCCAAGTTGTACATGTACTGTTCCAAGAACATGTACACCACCTGCTCTCAGGTGTAGATCTTTGTCAAGTCCAAGGACATGTACCATGACAGTGCAGGTCCTTTGAGAGATTTTTGAAATACCCAGACGAGGAGCTTCTCCTCATGTTGCAACACCGCCATGTCTCCATAGTAGGCCTGGAGGTGTGCGCGGGGGTCACCGTGCCCGTTGTATTTAACCAGTTCGAGCATCTTGAAGTCAGGAGGGAGCATCGCCTCCAGATAGAAATAGAGGTTCTGGAAGGAACAAGAGGGTTTCGGTGGGCCAATCCTCATGTTTCGAAAGGATGCCTCTAGTTCGGCTATCCTATATAGTAGTTGCCCTTGTAGATCTGGCATTGGGGCGGTAGTAGTGGCGGCTGCTGGCTGTAGTGGCGGCTAGAAGAACTAACCTATGATAGGAGTGGTGATGACGTCATATTCTTTAGCATGTGGCTTCTCCAGGACACAAACAGTTGGCCTAGGTGGGATTACCAAACTAATCCCTTCCTGTTGGTAGTGTGCCAACTAGTGAGCCAGGAGGGTCCGCTAAAAATGTCTCGGCAAGGGTGGCTGGAAGACGTCGGCCCCTTCTATGCCTTCAATGTTTGAGGGTGGCTGGTAGGATGGGCCGGTGTTCCACGTGGGAACCAGCCTAATACCTTCAGTTCCTTTGGCTGGACAAGTGGGCGACACAGGATGTGATGTAACATTGTCAAATGCCTCAGCCGTAAATAGGTCTGGTGCCCTAGGTTGATCCGTAGCTCTAGCAGGTACAACAGTTAGCCTGGTGAAGTTTGTCCTGGTGACGACAGGCGGTGGTGGGCTGAAGACCACAGACAGCGACACAGAGGCTGCCGTAGTGACAAAAGGGGAAGATCCGAACGTTGCGGCGTAACCGGTGGCCATTGCTCTTGCTGGTGAGCGGGTCTGGACAGGGGGAGCCAGTGGGGTCCAAAACTTGTGAGCTGCAGAGGTCTGCGAGGAGAATCTGCATGGAGGATCTGTAGGGAGAACCAAAGAAGGGTGATTTGGTTCAATGCATTTGAAAGCGGCTTCGCTTAGCAAATGCGATAAGTACGCTAAAAATCCTAGCGGGAAACAAAAGACTGACTATAAAAGAGCCATACAAGCAAGAGTTTGAGTCACTTAATCGATGAAAACACAGCGAGTCTCCCCAACAGAGTTGCCAAAAATTTGTACCCTCTCTTTCATTCGGCTATCACCCGGAAGCCCATGGGTTTCTGCTGAAAGAACTAGCAAATGGACCGAGATACAGAGAATTGAAAGTTGATTTTTGGAGCGCATCACCATGTGGGGTGGATGGCTGATTGAACATTTCTAGGTACCAAACAAGGAAAACCAGATGGGGAAGTGTCCTTCCACCATCGAAACAATAAAACCGCAAAATTGACGTAAAATAGTGTAACACTATGCGAAACATGAGAGAACTAGATATGGGACTTAGGGTACTATTGTGGAAGGTGTTAGGCACCCCTAGATAGCCCAGGCAATCCTGACCTCTCTTTGGCTCTAAAATGGAAAATCACGATAGTCAGCCCGGCCAAAGATGGCCTCACCTTGGAAGACTTTCCAGGGGATCAGGGGAGCAGTTTTGCTTCCTCTGGCAATTGGGAACTGTCAGGGTTTACATACTCGTACACCTAGATGGCCAGTGTTGACAGGGATGCGTGTCGACAGCCTCATCCTGGAAGCCTTTCTGGGGCATCGGGAGGGCAGCTTTGCTCCTCCTGGTAAAAGGGAACCATTGGGGTATACATGCTCATGCACCCAGATGGCCGACGTCGGTAATGATGTATGCCGACGGCCTCAGCCCAGAAGCCTTTCCGGGGCATCGGGAGGGCAGCTTTGCTCCTCCCGATAAAAGGGAAGAGTCGAGGTGTACATGCTCATGCATCCGGACGGCCAGCGTCGACAATGATGCATGCCGATGGCCTCATCCCGGAAGCCTTTCCGGGGCATCAGGAGGGCAGCTTTGCTCCTCCTGGTAAAAGGGAACTGTCGGGGTGTACATGCTCGTGCACCCAGATGGCCGACGTCGACAATGATGCATGCCGACGGCCTCATCCTGGAAGCCTTTTCGGGGCATCGGGAGGGCAGCTTTGCTCCTTCCGGCAAGGTAAGCGAGAAACAAATGAAAACATGAATATAGACATCATAGCCCTCGCAACAAACTTCTAGTTGAAAAGCCAGAGGTTTGGTGGGTCCACTCGTTGACCTACCGGATGTTCAACCGGTTTTCCGCCTCAACATTCGGGTGTAGAAATTTCTACTCCTAGTCTCGAGAGATGGGAGAGGCGGACACCTTCGGGGAGACGGTCGTCTCTAAGTGGAGACAATGCGTCTGATGGTGACCAATCGTTTCAAAGGAAAAGGACAGGGGAAAACTCGACAATGCATTCATAGAACACGTAAGAAAATGCAAGTTTCCATGTAAAAAGACCTGATGAAGGGGTCACGACCGAACTGATTTCAACTGTACCAAGTGGATACACCTGGCCGAGAGGGAGGCTACCGGTACCTTCAGAAGTGTATCCGAAGGAATGACACCAGGGCATGTCCTCCGACCTTTCCCTCACGTGGGGAAGGTCCAATGTGGTCGAGGCTCGAGAAAACAAGGCTAAATCATACGTACGATGGCAGAGGATGAGGGAACTTACCTGTAGGGAGTCATCGGCGGCAGTTGGAAGTCCTCACTCCGGTGCGGTGAGAGGGCGTCAGGGCTTTGAGTAGCTCTCCTCCTTCAGAACCTCTAGAAAGCTGTCCAAAAGCCGTCCTTTGGAATGGAGTGGAGAGTCCCTTTATATAGGGAATCCCCTTCCTTTTTCGGGTGATCTCGAGATGGAAACTCCGCGTGATTGATTGATTGCGAGATTTAAGTGATTAGATCTCACCGTATCTTTCCAATTGATTCGAATTGTCTTCTCAGGTGGCTAGCTGGCAGTCGCGGTGTGTTAGCCGGGTGCCGGGTGTTTGGGATCGAGTTTCATCAGGAATTTAGCTGGTGATTTAGGGGAATAAGCTCCGGCGAGTAGCCGGGATTGTGCGTTGGCTGAGGCTCCGGCAACCGTGTATTTTTCTAGGAAATTGGACTAGGCGTGTTGACGAGCGTACCTGCATGTTGGGAGGATTAGAGATCGGTCATCGGGGTATTTTACCTACGTGCTGGTGGTTGGCCGATTGATCTACCCAGCCCCCCAGTAGGTTCCAAACGTGGGCATCAACACCAGCAAAGTGGGACTTTGCTGGGGAGGAGTTTGGGTGAACCAGCTATCGGAGTGATGTATCGGCATGCCAACGGAAGCCGATTAACCGTCTGATAGATCCTTAAGCATGGGGGTCAATAGAACCACTCGGCTGTAAGGACTCATACACCCGACTCAGCCAAGGTTGGCAAGGATTCATGCCGACAGCCTCATCCTGGAGGATTCACCAGGGCATCAGGAGGAGTAGCCTTACTCCTCCCAGCAAGACAAACAAGAAAACATAAACCATGCCGGTGCGAGGATGCATGCGAGATCCAACGGGAAAACAAATTGAGAGGAGAGAATGGATAAGGATGCGGTAGCTACTGCTACGGACCTTTGGCTGAAGAGCTATAGGTCTGGTGATTCTGCCAATCTACCTACCAGACATCCAGGTATGGGGCCGGATGTAAGCCTAATATGACGCCTTACCTTCCAAGTGCAAGGATTCATGCACCCAGTCCCGAAAGACAGGAGAGGTGGAAACCTTCGGGGAGACGATCGTCTGTAAGCAGAGATGACACGTCTAATGGAGGCTTACCAGGTTTCCATATGAAAACCCAGAAAATGAACCATGACAAAACCGATGTTGACCCGTCCCAGGTGGATTCACTTGGAAAGGAGGGTGGATGTTGTTACCTTCGGAAGCATATCCTAAGGAATGAAACTCAGGCACATCCTTCAACCTTTCCCCTTGCATGGGGAAGGTCCAATCCGATCACGGTTATGGGATGCGTGAGGCTAGTCGAAGGGTATCATGGTGAGAGAGAGAAGGAGGCCATCCTCCGTAGCATGCGCAGCATTGTGCGGCCGTAGGGAGGGGCTCCTCTCACCGGAAGAATAGGAGGTTTACCTGCAAGGGGAAGCCAGCGGTGGTCAAAAGTCCTTGCTCCAGTCAGTGCACCCAAGAGTCCTTCATCCTTTAGCGAGTTTGGAAAGGAATCCTCAGTGAAAACCTCAAAAACTCTGCTCCAAAAAACTCCAAAAAAAGCCTTTTCCTAGCATGGAAAGGACGCACCCTTATATAGGGAATCACCTTCCATACCGGGTGGTCCAAAGATGGTAAATCCGGGTACAATTTGATTCAATCCTGTGATTTACGTAATTGATTAATTGCAAGATTTGAGTGATTGATCCCGTCATATCTTGATATTCTCATTTGAATGTTTCACCCAAGTGTTAACCAGTGGTCGTGGCCAATGGGCCAACGACTGGGTGGGAGGTATCAGTATGTGGTAGGAGCTTAACCCATGGTTTGGAGGGAAGGCAGCAACAGCTAGCCAGGATTGGGTACCGACTTATGGCCCAATAGCTATCTACTTCACCCCAGAACTCATTCTCGGTTGAGTGGGGACGAGGTATTGAGCTTTACCCTATGGTCATCGTAACCTTATGGGCTTTACTTTATGCCTGATCATAACTTTACGGGCTTTACTCTACACTCGACTGTAACTTTACAGGCTTTACTCTACGGCCTACCATAACATTACAGACTTTACTTTATGCCTAGCCTGGAAACAATACTTCCATCTTGGAATGCCTGATATTCGCGGTAGTTCCGTTTGGTCAACGGAACTATCGTAGAGAATCGCCAAGCGCTAGCGTGAGTTTCGTCCTAGGCACAAAATTGCCAGCCATTCTTCTCTTCTTTGGTAGGTGGCGGGTGTGCTACCAGGTACCTATAGGTAGGCTACTGGCTACTTGTGGGCTGGAAGCCATGTTCTTCCACCAAGTCCTTCAAAGGGATGAAGGGGAGTCTTTCTTGCCCAGGGAAGAGTTGGGGAACTGGTAGCTGAGGTGATGTACTGGCCACTCGGTTGGTTGCTAGGTGTTTTACCCAACAGCCAAATAGGTGTTGAGCTTGGGGGTCAACATATGGAGAACATTTTAATTATAGAGCTGACATTGGGATAAAAAACTCTGTTTAAAATGTAGAATTGATACTCCCAAACCCAAATAAAGATAAGCATATCTTACTCGATTCAAATGTAGTTCTAACATTTAAGGGTACTGATAGAAGGACTATGCATAAATTATTTTGTTGGGAGGAACCAACTAAGATTTGGACTAATTGGCAATATTTGTTGGTTTATAATTTTGACAAATGTCAATGGCAACCCGTCAGAGAAGTTTATTTTGGAGGAAAACCAACAAATAATAGGTATCATGTTATTATTGATGGAATCATTTACTTTATAACAAGTTGTACACCTCAACATATTAATGGAATCACAATTATTACCATCAATATTGAAGATGAATTAGTGAAGCTCCTACCTATCCCATACCCTATGGGTGCATTAGCAATTTCATTCCATGATTTAGTCGAGTTAGTTATATTTAGGGGAATTAATGGAGAACCTGCATCTCTTAGTTTAATTTGATGGTGGGATGCTGAAATGAAATTTGAAATCTGGAGAGTACAAGACATTGCAAAATCGAAATGGAGTCGGGTCTACATAGAATTACAACTGGAGGATCTGGGAGAACTTGACATGCCATATGAAGGAAAAATCAAAGCTTTCTATTTCATCAATGGAGATACTCTTATTTATAGTGCATGGGATAGTCTTTATTATTACAAGATCCAACTATTTGATGGAAGCTATAATGCTGAACTTATTCATCAATTAACCTTGTCTGCTTCTACTATGTGTTGCATGATTTAATTTCCTATGCAAATACTTTGCAATACTATGCGTAGCATTTTCTATCTATCCATGTGTTAGTTCAAGGGTACACCAATTTACCCATGAACTTGTCTGTGGATTGTGTTAAAAAAAAAACTCCCCTGTTGAACACTTACAATGTTTGCTATTTCTTTTGGAACATCTTTGTTGTATTGTGCTCAAAACTAAATGAACATTTGTTGCAAGTTTTCTTCTTTTATATTCAAATGTTGTATGTCAGGTTAGTCAAGGGATTTATTTCATAGGTTAGTCTGAACACCTACAAGAAGAACAATTATGGTTGTCTCACAGCAAAAACAACCTAGAGAACAAACAATAGGTAGTATGTTTTACCCTAATTTAATGGATGAATCTTCTTGCATAACACTTCCTGAATGTGCTAATCACAAATTTGAATTAAATTCCAATTATATCAACCAGTTACCAAAATTTCATGGCTTTGAAAAAGAAGATGCTTATTGGTTTTAAAAAGAATTGAATGAAATTTGCAATATGATGAAAGTACCAAACATATCTGTTGATTCAATTAAGCTACAGTATATGCCTTTTGCTTTAAAAGATAGTGCAAAAAGATAGTTATACAGTTTATAACAAAATTCTATTATCAATTGGAATCAATTTTGTTCTAAATTTCTAGGAAAATACTATCTAATGCATGTCACAATTAAAAGGAAGAATGAAATTTCAAATTGTAGACAGAAACCAAGAGAACCTTTCTAGAAATATTTTGCAAGATTTCTTGACCTTCTAGCTCAATGTCCACATCATGGAGTAGAGAGAGTTACCCAAATCTAAACTATTTATGAAGGAATCGATTATCACACAAAGACACTCTTAGAATCTTTGAGTCAAGATGGATTTTTGAACCAAAGAATAAATAATGCTTGGAAATTCTTAGAAGATCTAGCTAAAAGAACTACCCAATGGGAGAGTGCTGCTGAAGTGCGTCAGGAACAAATTTCTACCCCTAGGGGAGTCCATATTGTTAAACCATATGTTGCCTTAGAAGCTAAAATGGCTAGTTTGATACATAAAATTGATGAACTACGACTTAAACAAAAGATTGAGTCTAACATGCCTAAACATACAAGTTAATTTGCCATAAGTCATGTTGTAGAGGACTATCCTATTTTACATGAATCTGAAGATGTTAATGTTTTATTTTATAATCAACGTAACAACTCTAATTTCAACCCTACTTATAATCCTAGGTGGAGGAACCATCCTAATTTTTCATGGAAAAACCTAGGACAACAACCACCTCAATCTATAGGACAGCCTTTTATTGAACAAAATGTAATGAACAATATCTCTTTAAATTTAAATCAAACTCAACCAGTTCATGATCAAAATGTTGAGAGACAATTAGCAAACTTAATGCAAAGAGTAGAAACAGCATTAAAGTCTAACTCTCAAATTGCTTCTCATGATCAAGCTATTAAAAGAATTGAGATACAACTGAATCAAATATCTAATTCACTTAATCTAAGAAACAAAGGTGCACTTCCAAGTCAATCTATTCAGAATCCCCGTTTACCTGATGGGCACATATATAATGTATAAATCTAAAGGTTTTTTTAAATATTTTTTTATTATTTATTTTTAAATTTTTTTAATCTTCTTCTAAGCTAACAACTTCTACATCTTTCCTATCTAAATATCTTAGAAAATGTTTTAATCTTTGACTGTTAACCTTAAAAATCTCATGGCTTTGAGGGTCCTCCAAATCTACTACTTCATATGGACAAACATGCTTGATAATAAACGAACCAGTCCATCTGGATTTCAATTTTCCTAGGAAAGAGTGTAGTCTTGAATTATATAATAAAACTTCTTGTCCTATTTCAAACACTCTGTGTAAAACTGTTTTATCATGTCACGCTTTCATTCTTTCCTTAGCTATTTTTGAACTTTCATAAGCCATATTTCTTAATTCTTCTAACTCTACTAACTGTACTTGTCTATTACATCCTGCTATTTTGATATTTAAATTCAGTTGCTTAAGTGCCCATAATGCTTTATGTTCTAATTCCACAGGTAAATGACAAGTCTTTCCATACACTAACTTATATGGAGTTGTTCTCAATATTGTCTTGTATGCTATTCTATATTCCCAAAGAGAATCATCTAATTTATTCGACCAATCTTTCCTAGTAGTGTTTACTACCTTCTCTAAAATTCCTTTAATTTGCTTATTAGCACTTTCAACTTGTCCACTAGTTTAAGGATGGTAAGGGGTAACTAACTTATGCAACACTCCATATCTTTTCAACAATCTCTCAAAGTTTATGTTACAAAATGAGTTCCCCTATCATTGATGATTGCTCTTGGAATACCAAAATAGGAAATTATATTAGATCTCAAAAATCTCATTACAATTTTGGAGCCATTAGTTTTAGTAGGGATTGCCTCCATCCATTTAGTTACATATTCTACTACAAAAGGATATAAATATAACCATTAGAATTTGGAAAAGGTCTCATGAAATCTATACCTCATACATCAAAGACTTCTACTTCTTAGATTGGATTTAATGGCATCATATTCTATTTTGCAATTCTACCTATTTTTTGGCATTGAACACATCTTTTACAATATTCATAAGTGTTGAATATGTCTTGAATCTTATTATGTTTGTAAGGGAATTTTTGTCATGGATGATTAGCCACTATATAAGGCCATCCAAATGCCCAAAAGGGAATTAGGGTTTTTGTGAGAGATCATTTTTGTAACAAGAGAAGCTTTGTGTGAGGAGGCTGAGCCAAACCTTGGTGCGTCGGCCATCCCACTCTTCCCTTTCCCTTTCTCTTGTAATCCACCATTTGAAGATAGTGAAGAACCTAAGGAGAGACACC